>PVJL010000290.1:0-188299 GCA_004026885.1 Lyroderma lyra
TATGTACCACAGCTTCTTTATCCAGTCATCTGTCGCAGGGACCTTTGGTTGTTTCCATGTTTTGGCCACTGTGAACAGTGCTGCAATGAACATTGGGGTACATAAGTCTTTGCGGACAAAGGTTAAGATGAAGCACTTTGAATCCAAGGGAAAGCCAGATGACTATCTTCCATGAAGCTGCACAGGATGATATTATTTTGATGAATTTACCATACTTCTCTCAGTCTGGATCTCATACAGGTTTTGAAACTTAATTTTTTCAGCAAATCAAGAAAATATAATTTTCCCAGTAGAGTATCTCACATGAACAAAGTTAACCAAGAACTTCAAAGTTACTTATATCTTTTATCTTAAAAATGGCAAAAATAAAGTGAGGTGATATATTTATCAGCATATCTAGAACAATACATACTCAATACATAACTATTATTATGTAAATCAAATGTTAATATATTACTTACCACTGAGAAATAGACCTGTCAAGATGAGCGAATATTTATTTCTGCATAATCAGGATAAATAAGCACAAAAATACATACAAACACAGGAAAGGTAATTTTGTGTAAGAGCATGATGAAGACTGAGTAGATTGATGAGGAAGTAAAGGCAGAAATTTTTGACATAATCTTCTAAAGTGTGATTATAAAGGGATAACAGGATTAAAATAACTAAAACAATAACTGATTAAAGAATATTTTAAAGTTTAACTTAGTTGTGTTTTATTAAGATGATGTTATGGGTTGAAGAGTGAAGCCCCTCCCAAAAAAAATATATATTGGAAATTCCAACCCCAGCACTTCAGAGTATGACCCAATTAGAAATAGGGTCATTACAGATGAAACTAGTTAGGATGAATAAGTAATGGAGCAGAGTGGGCCTCTAATATAACTGGTGTCCTTATAAGATAGCCACGTGAGAACACATACAGACCAGGGGAACATCATTTGTCGGTGAAAGCAGATACTGATTTATGTAGCGGCAAGCCAAGGAACTCCGAAATTGCCAGCAAACCACTAGAAGCTAGGATAGAGGCAAAGAAGGCTTTCCCTATAGATATCAGAAGGAGCAGAGCATGGCCTTGGGGACACCTTGATTTAGGATTTAGTATTATTTTGGTAAAATAATCAATGCAATAGGCAAAAAAATGAAAAAAAAATATATAAATTATAAAGGAAGAGATCATTGTCATTATTGCACATGTAACTGCCTATCTGAAGAGTATACAAAAGTAAACTGAAAAACTCTTGAACTTAAAATAGAGTTCAGTAGATGGCTAGCTTCATATTCAATGAAAAATAGTTGTTTAAAGTAAGAAACAAACATAATATCAAAACCTGGTATTTCAATGCTCTCAATGAGACTGGGAGCTATGTCATACCTTAAAATGATAGATAGATAAAGATAGATAGATAGATAGAGATGTAGATAAGTATAGGAAGATTGATCTAAAAGGACATCAACAGTGAGCATATTCTGGATTACGACATTTTGGGTGATTTTTTTTACCTTATTGATATTTAAATTTTTATTATACTAACAATATGCATTTGCTACAAAGATGTTATGCAACATAAAGAAGAGAGTATTAGTCCACCCAGAGCCTTTTTTTAGTATGGCCATAATTAAATAGTAAATAGTACTAAAGTAGAATATTCCCTGTGATACATAGCTAGCTGTCCAGCAAACAAACAAACACACAAGCAAAAAGATACATATCTGATGCCTCTTCTGAAGGCAGAGCTAGACTAGTTCTGAGCCTTCCTTGCAAGTGGATGTGGTACACCCATGATTGTTTTAATGAATGATCTATAAGAAGTGATGCATGTACTACTTCCAAGATCAGCCAATATAAATCTCCCACGAACAATCCTCCAAGTTATCTATCCCGAGTTCTGGCTGATGGCCATGCCTCCGGTGACCTTGGAATCTTCATTATAAGATGGCAGAGTAGCCATCAGTCTTTGCTGGAGGTCTGCATAAAGAAAGGTCAGCTATCAACCTGAATAACAACCCAGCACTATTAGAGAAGAAAGAAAAAACTTTTTGTTAAGTCACTGAAATTTTGGTGTCCGTTTGGTTAACCTACTCAGCACTAACACAGTCTCCACCCCTCCCATCATCAGCCTTTTCCTCTAGCCTTCATCATTTCAAATTAGGATTATTCGTAGTGTTACTCTATGCTTTTTCTTTGCTTTCCAAAACCTCTCTGCCTTTAATACCTATTTCTAAAAAGTCTCACCTGTAAGAAAGCTAACAGCAATTGTTCAAAGTTTATATAGTAATGTTCACACTTTCCCTCAGCTTCAAAGTTGTTAAATTATTTTTTTATATTCTTACTTGTATGTGAACTTTCATTCCTTTTGTTTAATGAAAGGAGACTGAATGCATATTTTTATATTGACCTATTTCACTAAAACTTTTATTTGGAATTATTTCTTCCTTTTTTTGTAGCAGTAGTCTTTATTTTTTCAATAACAAACATACATTACTTATGTAATTTTTAATGAAAAGAGGGGATGAGTTTGTTAAAGTAGATATTTATCCCACCATCCATTCTCAATTTTTAATTCAATTAAACTCAAGTTCAGATACAGGCAAAAATTTCTGTCATTTCCTAACTGGCTTTAATTTCTTAGAAAACTCATATGCACAGGCCCATCATAGTCAGAAATATTGACAAGACAATGTACAACTGGAGGCTGCCTTTTCTTCCTCATTTTCACTCTGGGCCTCTAACATTTTCCAGATTAGAAACTAAAAAATCATGCTTTACTTCAAAGTCTTCCATGTGTAACTACTAAAAAAAAATCTTCCTGCCTATGTGGGCCCATCATCTAACTTTGATTTTCAAAAATCATGGTCTGTCCAACTCTCCTGTTGCTTGCTCTGTGAACACCCCATGATTCCTCAAACATATGTGCTCAACATCTCCATTCATACAGTTTTGTTTAACACATGTATGTGACACTTTCCCAAATAAGTCTTTTATCAGAGCAATCTTGATCTCTTTTGTGCTCTTTCGATTACAAGTTCCTTCACGTCAGAGACTCTCATTTATCTTTATATTCTCTATCCCTTTTAGCACAAAAGAATATATATAAAGACCGTTCGTTGGATTTAATTAATTCACTGAGTTAAATTGAGCAAATATCCAACCTTAGTCAATATTTCTGCTTCAAACTTGCCACCGAAATCCTTTTTTTATGTGTGTTTGTTTATTCATTTCTTTTTTCACAATTCCAGGTAATAGGATCACTTCCTATTAAGAATAACATATGGATACTGGAGTTCTGGTAGGAATAATAGGAAGAAAACTGTTTCTGGAATCTAATACCTTTAGGAAAAAAAAATTTGAACAGCAGTGTTGGTTATACAAAATCTGGAGGTTCTAGATTTACCTACACATTGATTAATAGAATTGATAGGCAGCCTAACTAAGTTTTCAAACATTATGTCTTTGAGATATACATTTCAAGCTTCATCCACCTGGCTAAAACTGGTTTTTTTTAAATAAAATCCATTCTTAGTAATAAACTTATAATAGTAAAAAACAACTGACACTGTCAACATAGCAACCCACAATCAATCCTAGAAGTGTATTACTTTCAGTTCTCAGTTTAGTTGATATACTGAACTATCTACAATGATGAATCTTCTTGAAATTTTATGATCCATCTTGAGTAGAAGGTTTTGTAGTGTTGTCAGGTATAAGAATTATGTATACTCCACAAATATTTGTCATATCATAGAAAACTTCAACTTGAGGAGGAGGTATATAACTTTTCATGTTCTATTTAAATTCACTAGTTGCTATGTTTTATGTTTTAAGAGCAACTATAACTGAAAAGGCAGAGCAACACAAAAACTACAGTAAAAATCCAGATATGGTATTTTATAATCTGGACTTTGTTAGCCTATAATTTCTACTATAGGCTTAAAAAAGAGAGAAAAATATGTACGATACGTTTTTAATATTTATCACTAAATGTCACTCCAATGAAGAATTTCTACGTTGCAAAAATCTAGATGAATTTTGTTTTTAAAAACTGTAATTAAATGTGTTATATATGTATAATGGAACATTATTCATCTATAAAAAGGAATGAAGTTCTGATGTATGATTCAACATGGATGAACCTTGAAAACATTATGCTGAATGAAATAAGCCATATAAAAAAAGACACATATTGTGATTCCACTTGCACGAAATATCTAGAACAGGCAAATTAATAGATTAGAGGTGACCAGGAGCTGCAGAAAGGATGGAATGAAGAGTTAGTTACTGCTTACTGATTACAGAGCTTCTGTTTCAGTTGAAAAAGTATTGACAATAGTGATGATGGTTGTACAACATTCTGAATATGATTAATGCCATTGATTTGTACACTTCAAAATGGTTAAAGGGCCAGTTTTATGTTGTATATTTTACCACCAAAAAGATATCCTGAAAAAATTGCAATTAATGAACAACGACGAGGCAGGATCAGTAGCCTAGGAAATTGACTATCCCTTCGAGGACACTACGTGAGGCACCTTGTAACAAGTATACAGCACCTGCAGCTGGTGAAAAACAAATATCAGTTTTATCCAAAGGTAATCTCTCTGACCGGGGATCTGACCTTAAGCTATTTTTGATGTTGTTATGTCATTTGCATTGTGGTTACTAGAAATCCCAAATTGCATCTAACACCGTAACAATTCAGGAGAAACTAAATAAGAGATAAAAGCAGGAATTGGAGTAGGCGTCCTGCCTGGGAAGATCCCAAGAGGGTCTCACCCTGTGGGAGAAGATGCATGAACCACATCAATGGAATGTCACCAATTTCCACCCCAGGAGGGATAAAACCCCCTGATCCTTACTTCCGTAGTGTGACTCATATTCTCAGTTCACCCTCAGTGTCTTCTCAAATGTGTACTTTTGTTTTCAATAAATCGCTTTTGCTTTCCTGCATCTGTCTCACTCTTGAATTCTTTCTTGCATGGAGCCAAGAACCCCCTCACCACTGCTCTATGTTGAGTCCTCCCTGGGACATCCCTGTGAGTCTCCAGTACCAGTGACATGGCCAAAGGAAAGCAAGTATAGAATTGAATTTTATGCCTGTGTCAACCTAGATATTTTTAACTTAGGTTAAAATTTTAATTCCTATTCATGAATGTAATCAAGAATTGAGAATACTTTAAGTAGCCATATTATTAACATTGACTAGTCATTTTGAAAAAAAAAAACTTAACACTTCATAAAAATAAATAATTACATCATTGGAATCTACATCGTAATTTATGAAGTTCTGCTCAATCAGGGTTAGATTTTTGAAACTGGTGGAATAATTAGGTATTGAAAAAATTTAAGATTTCTTTGCAAGGGGTGGAATATGAATGATCTTATTAAACAGTTAAAATATATATTTTAAATATATATCAACCAAAAAAGGGTTTAGGCTGTAATAAAGAATAAACCATTTATTTCAGCAACAGGATCATAATCTGAGGGGTTCAGATTCAGGTAACCAGAATTGCACTTTGGAGCACAAGGAAGAGAAAGGTTTATAAAGGCAAAATCCACACAATGTAACTCTCTCACACACAGGAAACAGTAGCGGCCAAAATAATAGGGATTGGTTAGTTCCAATATGCAAACGAGAGGGTAAAAACTATGTGCCCATATGTGTCCAATGGCTGGCAATTGTGGTTCCGTGATGTTTATGGTTCAGCCTTGGGCTGAGTTTAGCAACAGCGTTAGCAACTTAATGATAGCTTTGAGATCTGAAGCACAAAACGCGCACGGTTCCCACTTCCTTCATAGCCTCTCGTCTCTATTTTAAGTGACTCTGGCAGCAATACTTACTCTAGTTCTTTTAAAATTATCGCTGACATAAAAAATAAAGACAGAGCACTAAATAATTTCCAAAATGGAAAACAGAAAAATAAAGGCATGATGCTAAATAAAAAAGTGACATTTTACTTCTTAAAACGAGTTTACTAATCATTATTCAATAAATTTGATTCCAAGAGAATTCTTGACATGATGTTGATACGTTTTTCACTACCATCAAGTAACGGGGCCAGTCAAGCAGAGCGGAGAGGGGAGAGCAGTGGGGAGAAAGCAGCCCTCTGGCGCACACTGTGGGCGCGCAGAGGGGGTGAAATCCAACTGTGAAAGGTGACTTGTTCGGGTATCCGTTGGAGGCTTCGCATGCTCACAGCCCCGACCAAGCAGTTTTTGTGATGTGTGGTGCGTGTCTTCAGCATGGTGTTAGGCTTCTGAAGCAAGTGACATTACCACGCACAGAGCCACTATGCAGCCATTTATGTATGTGTGGAAAATATTTCCAGTGAAAACTTATATATATATAGAAAATATTTCAAGACTTCAAAAAACAAATTTTATTTGAATCCCATTACTCCGTTAAGAAAGTGAAAACTGTAGTGTAAGAAATCAATGATTTTTATAGTATTTTCCATGGTCCCCAAACTCCTTCTCTTCTGCCCCTCAACGTAATCAGATCTTCAACACGTGCTGTAATAGATTCTGAGAATGAGAATTTAGCAATTGGCACCATCACTTGGTTTAATGTCACTGAATCTCTTCCAAACAAACAAAACATGGATCGCTACAATGATCTTTCCCTTTTCTGACCAGAGAAAACCTACAAAATCATCTGAAACCTTGTGTCATTTTGCATGAAGGACCGCACCATCTTTACTCTCTTAAGAATGAGAAATTGAATAAATATTTCACTCTTTGGCTATAAAGTATGTGTTGATTTCAATGAGAGGTGATAAAATCCAGGTAGTGTCAGCTGTAATCTCTCTTTAATTTTTTTTTTCATAGACCTGGCTTTATATGAGAGAAGAATTGTTTCTGCCTATGTTTGTCAGCCAATCCCAACGAGGTTTAGCACAAGTATGCACCCTGCTATCCTTCATCTAGCTCTTCTTTTGACTTTTCCTCCTTCAGGTTAGCCTGCTTCACATCCCACCTGCACCAACAGCACTTCTTTCAATAGTTATGAAAGGAGATAAGGCAACACAACAGTTGATAAAATTTTTGACATTAGATGGTGAGAGAAAATTTAAAACCTATCCCCACCAGAGCAACTATAAATTTACAGAAAGAAGTTGGGAAGATAGTACAGATGTCCAGCATACAGCACATCCAGTTTCTCCTATTACTAACACGTTACAATGGTATGGCACATTTATTATATTAATGAGTTGATATCAACACATTGTTATTAACTAACATGCATTGTTTATTCACTATTTGTCATTTCTTACTTAATATTCCTTTGCTATTGCAAGATCTTGTCCGTGACTCCATATTAATTTAGTTGTCACTTCTCCTTTGGTTCTTTTTGGCTGTGACAATTTATTAGTCTTTTCTAGTTTTTAGTGACACTATTTTGAGAGTACTAGTGAGGTATTTGGTAAGATGCCTCTCGGTTGGAATTTGTCTCATATTTTTCTTATGATTAGACTTGAGTGATAGATTTGGGATAAGGAAGTTACAGAGATAATGTGCCACTTTTAATCACTTCATACCAAGGGTACAAGCAATCAACGTGATTTATCAATGTTGTTGAATTTGATCACCTGACTGAGGAGCGATTGTCAGATTTTTCCACTATAAAATTATTCTATTTTCCCCCTTTTTACACTGAAGTCTTTGGAATGAAGTGAAAGTCACATCTTACTTAAGGAATGCACTTATGCTCTCTCTGCTTGAGGGAAGAACATCTATGTAATTAGCTGGAATTCTTCTGCATAGAAGATTTATTTCTTCTTCACATCTATTAAGTTATTCAAACTTTTATTTATATCAATATGCATTCATAGATGTTTATTTTATACTCTGTTGCATTGCTCAAATATTTCTAGATTTGGCCATTAGAAGCTCTTTCAGTTGGCTCCCATGCCCTCTGATATGCCTCTGTCAATGCACTTTTTCATTTCTTTTTTACCACCTTCTTATGTTTTGGTAGTTCAACATGCTCAAGGCTCATCTTGTATATTTCCTGCCCCAATCTGAGAAGCAGGCATGTATCCAGGGAGTCCTGGTTCCTGTCATTGAAAAATGGTATTAGAAACCAAGATTTGGGCACTAGGCACACTTATTACTACAAGCGTATCATTTCTTTTAGGCTGTCTTAACTGACAGAGCAAAGCAATATATGTGTGTATACTAACATATGTTTGCACACATACAGATCCTCATTTTCTGTGGACTTCCTATTTTTGAATTTTCTTACTTGCTAAAATTTATTAGTAACTACAAAAATCAATACTGTGCTTTCACAATCATTTATAAACATGCACAGGGCAATACAATATTTGTCAACTCCCACGCATATCCCAGTTGCAGTCAAACAAGGTGACATTCTACCTCCTTGTTTTAGCTTTCATAATGTACACAAATGTCCCTATTATGTTTATTTAGTCCCCTATTTTTCACATTTTGTGCTTTATGTTGGCGACTCCATGGTTTTAAATAATCCCCAAGTATAGTGCTTAAGCACTGTTTCGTGCTTCTTGGTCCAAGAAGTGTGTGATGTGCTTTATGAAGAAAATGCTTATGGTAAATAAGCTTTATTTAGGCACGAGTTAACAATGTGGTTGGCTGTGAGTTCAACATTAAAGAATCAACAATGGATACTAACTAAGATGTCTTTAAACAGAAATACACATAAAGCAAGTAATGTGACCAGAGGCTAGTAAGAACCTAACTCTGTATTTCTCCTAAAAGTGATAGTTCAACATTTGCTTATTCAGTGTTTGTATTAACTTTATAGAATGTAACTATCATAAATAAGAAAAATCAACTCTATAAATATTTTTATGGTCATCTGTATCTACGTTAAACCATCTTATAGACTCGACTCATTTTCAAAGATAATTAAGTCATTACCCTTTCACCACAACTTTACGTGATAAGTTTCTTCAATAACACCTGTTTTTATGCCTATACCAGGTGTCATTGTGACATTTGCCTTTTCCTACCACTCTATAAGACTGTCTCACTCTACAAGACAATTTATGCTGTTGCTCTCTTTAAGATATTTATATCCCTTTTAAACACTATAGTGTATTGGTTTCACATAGCAATTAATTAAGTCATAAATTCACTAGTTACATTTTAGTATTCTTAATAAGATTTGAGGGAAACTAAATTCTCACCAGTAACACATCCACAAATCTTATTTCAAAATGTTACTTCTGAAGGTAATAATTTTAACTTTTTTATTCTAATTGTATGTAATTTGAAGGGCACACTTTTCTGACATTGGCACCAAGTTCTGAAGGTACAATAAATCTAGCCCTTAGTATGTCATATTCTATGTGGAAAAGTGATCAATAATCCATAATTGAATATCAATCTATAAAGGTAAGATTCATAAAGAAAACGTAGAAGTATATGAGCTACAAAATATTAGATTATTTGAATAATAGTAGAAATATAACACAATGATTTCTCAAAATTTTGAATTGTATTTATTGCAAAAAATAATAATTATGTATTAGACAGTGTTCAGTCTGTGCTTCTTTAACTAAGAGCCCTAACAATAGAGTTCTTCCAGCACAAATGGAAGCTTATTATCCTCATTTAGTAACAGTGTCACATGAAAGGGTTCTCTGAGCAGTCTTGCTCTCTGAGGTCTCGCAGGCATACAGATCGTACCCTACTGCTTTGCCATGTCTTCAGTTGGTGTTGTTTATTTACATGATCTTGGCAAACTCACACCAGAACATCTGTGTTTCAGTCTGAACCAAGAGTGGAGAAAAGAAGTGGATGGTGAGCAACTTCATTTTTAAAGTTTGTGACTTTTTGTAAGGTGGCACACATATCTTTCTTTCATATTCCATAGTCATGTAGCTCTGAGAGAGGCCAGGAAATGTGGTGTGTGGCTGGGTGAATATAAGCTGAACTTGAAAGTTTGTTTTACTGCAGAGAACAAAAGAACTAGAGACAATTAATTGTGTGTCCGTGTGTGTGTGTGTGTGCGCGCGTGTGCGCGCACGTGCCTGCACAGATGCATGTTGCAAATTTCAGCCTACTTTTCGTACATAGAGAGGCAGTAAAACGTTCTTCTATATATATCCCTTATGAAGATTTTTAAGTAAGAGGCCACTGAAAAATTTGGCCAGGTAGCAGAACATTAAACATCTCACCATGCTTTCCTTGTCTAATGCTAATAATTTTTTAAGCTATCTTTTATAATTGCAAGTTTCTCTTCCTACTCCATGTTTCCTGAAGAAAACAACAACAAAAAATCAGAAAGGGTTTACTCCTCAGCCCAAGTTAAAATCAAAGACGTAAAACCTGCTGGTGCTTGGGTGTTTTCCTGTGTTACAATCACCGAAACAGTCCCCGGCTTCCTTCTCAGAGGAAGTGTGGTAAGCTGATGGGACTCAATGATCTAAAGTTGCATTCATTCATCCAAACAGGTGGTTTGGTGGAGATTAATTTTGCTGATACTGCTACACTTTTTTGTAGAGCACTGTTTCAAACTTTTTCCACTTTTCACCTACATCCACAAATACTTCCTCTCACGCTTCACGGATGACCTCCACCTCCTAATATGTATGAATTTGTGTAAATATTGGCTGGACCTAGTGACTTGCTTCTAGTAATAGAATGCAGAAAAGTAATGGGGTGTCAGTTCAGAGATTAGGTTACAAAAAGACTGTAAATTCCATCTTGCCACTCTGTCTCTTGCTGTTTTGTTGGGTCATTTGCTCAGGAGGAGGTAAGCTGCTGTGTTTTGAGTAATGTTCTGGAGACACTCCTGTGGCAAGAAACCAATGTCTACAGCCAGCCCCTAGCAAGGACCTGAGCTGTGCCAATAGCCATGTAAGTGAGAAGGGAGGAAAATTCTGCCCAAGGGCAGCCTCCGATGACTTCAGCCTCAGCTGATACCTTGATTGCAGCCTTGTTAGAGATTCTGTACCAGAAGATGAATGAGCCACAGAACTAGGAAATAATAGATGTTTGTTATTGTATGCCTCTAAAATATAGGGTAATTCGTTATGCATCAATGGACAACTAATAGAGCAAGTGCTGTTTTCATGTGCTTTTTTCTAAAGTTGATATAATCAGATAAAACTACCTCATCTTTCTACAAATACACCTCCTACTCCTGTTCTACATGTTGTGTTCTCTCCTGTTACAATGGAAGAAACATTTCTAATCATTTCTGAGTCAAACTGTGATCTCTGCGGCCTTGAGCCCTGTCCAGATGCCATCTGCAGTGGGGAGATACCCAGTGGACGCCCACAGGGTGAGACACGAAGAACCAAGAGCTGCAAGCCCACTTAACTCTCTCTTCGGTCACTGGGAAAAGCTGTCCCTAAACAAATCTGAATGCCAATACTCCTCAACACTATGGGATTCAGTTCATTTCCTGAAAACCAATCAATCTGGTCTACATACAGTATATGTACTTCCTCCTATTAGCATAATGAAGGCCTACCCAAATTGACTAAACAACTTACATGTTCATCATCTGGACAAAGTCACTGTGTTCATATAATTCTTCTCTCATATGGTCATTTCGTAATAGTAATTACATTATGTCATCACACTCCAAAATTTCAATTTTACAGTACAATTATATATAGACACATGTTACATAGGTCAAGTACCCCAATTTTCTCTCTATAGGGAGTGGTTTGGGGGTATAAGGAGGTAACAGCGGAGGGATTACAGAGACCATATGAAATCAAGAAGCTCAAAGAGATCTGTATTTTAAACACCAGTTGAACATGTATATAATATATGACCCTCAGTTTTTCCAACTTTAAAATGTAGCTACTTATACTTCACTATTTAGATTTAGATCCAAATTAAGAATATACTCAACAGTAAATTAAACTTTTGACTATGTATTTTAGTCTGGTAATCTTAATTAAAAACAATGATTTAATTTAACATTCAAAATTAGGTATCCTATTACTTTCTCCCTAACCAAGCAAAGCAGCTGGGCAATTTTAGCACTTTTCATACAGGATAAGAAAGAAAGCATAAGTGTCATGTTCAAGTGGGCAGCCCCTAGAAGAGACTAAATCCTACTTATGCTGAATTCTTTTGGTTTCACTACTCAGAAATACTCTTTCCATGAGGAGAAGTGAGTACAAGGGCAGTACATGAGACCAGCAATTTGCCCCCTAATACCATTCTCTCTTTTCCCATCTATAAGGGAAATCGTCAAGTGAAAGACAAAAATTACTCTCCAAGGAGAACTTCATTGGATACTGGTAGAGACTGAAGAATTTAATAGCGAATGTTCAGCAGAGCACAGGTAACGTAAAGGAAGCTCAGCCAATTTAAGTTGTTACAGTGTTCTTGTTATAATAAAGTCTAACAAGTCTGAAATGAGTTGGCCAGGCATTTGCTCTAATATACAATGGGTATATTGTTTCCCTGTCGATCTACCCAAACCATGGTGTAGTCCCTCCAATGAGGTCCTCCTCATCACCTCTACCTGCCCCCCTAACCTTCACCTCCACAAATACCATCTTAACAAGTGACAATGTTTTTCTAGAGCACTATAATGGCTGTCCAGAAAGTATCCAGCCATGCAATATGAAAAATAGAGGCATGTTATGGCTGGATTTTTTCTGGACACCCTAGTATGTCATATATTTGGTTTTTCTTCTGGAGTCTTCACAATCACCCAAAGGGAGATAGCAACTTACATATACTACATATAAGGCAGTGCTTAACAGTATGTTAGAGCTGTGAACAAAGTAACATGAGAACACATGGAAAAGAGCTATTAGTTCTACCTTTGGGAACTGGGTAATATTTACAGAGATGCCATTTGGATTGGTCACTGCAATTTCTGCTACTTCACAGTCTACTTTTGACTTCAGAGGATTCAAGCTTAGCCTTTCTTGTCTTTTTTGTGTTCCCATTATTTATACCTGTGGCTATAAGAACACATCAAGAAAAATGATCTCAGGAATGTTTCTTGGATACCTGAGATTTTATGAAGCAGTTTTAAGGATTCTCCAAATGTTTGACTCAAATAGATACGTAAATCTGTAGCCAAACAATTTAAGAAGTGACCAATGGAGTGGGGGAGGGGATTCACAGTAATGCAGATTAAGGACCACTGAAAATCTTCTTCAATAAAGCAATAACAGCACAGTTTAAAAAAGGTGAAATTAATGATTTTCCTACTTTAGAAATTAACCAAAGACTTGCAACAATCTGAGAGGAGCAGTTATTAAAGAATAAAAATGCTTAAATCTCCTTAAAAGCAGAGTTATGTCATATTTTGCCTTCTCCCATTCCAATTCCCCCCTCTCCAGCTTTGTGGTAGCCTTGAATCCAACAGCTTTCTATCCATTCTAAAACTGTAAAAAAACAGAAGCCTAGCAGCCACCAGAGGAGGTAGACTGGATATGAACTCCACAAACAAACAAACAACAAAAACAAAAATCCCACGCCAGAGAATTTTTAGTCACTTGATTTGGCTGGCAGCTACCTCCGAAAGTACCAATGACAGGGATTTCTCTTTATTTGACCTGTCTGTCTCAGCATTCTCACTAGCACATTGGGAAGAACCTTCTCACGAGGTATTTGTTGAAAGCATCAGTGGTAGCTGGTCAACATCACATCTGCCTGAGGGAAGGATATAATTTCAGGCAAGCGAGAAGTTAGGGGAAAACTACAATGGAGATCCAGTGAATGAGATGTCCCTAGGGGTATGTGAAAAGCTTCAATATATTTCTGAGTATTTAGAAGGACCTAAATAAAGACAAATTAATATGTACTGCATTGTATTCTAAAAAACATAATGGAAACAAAACACAAAAAAATTACGTAAATGACAAATGTAAATATAAGAAAAATACATATATAAGCAAGGGCTAATTTTACCCAGCTCTCTGGTGGCTTAGATGTAGCAGAATGAAAAGCATTAATGTCTAATATATCATTCAAACTTGGGAGCTCTAAACACAATTCCCTTCATCTATTTCCTTCCCATTTCTTTCTTGCAAGGCCAAGGGTGAATCACCTCTCTTCCTTTCATGTAATTTTTATAGCTTGAGTAAATAAATAAATAAACAAGCAAGCAGAGCTATTTCTCAGCAGAGGATGACAGTACAACCATCAGAGAATGGCCAACAGAAGAAGAGACATTATTCTCAATAAAGGAAGAGCTTATTCTTGGGAAAATTATATCACAACATAAGAAGAGAACTTTATTTATTGATTTATTTATTCTGCTTTTTTGGTTGGTTCCCTGACTTCGAAGTGAACCCAGGTTGCAGCAATGAGAGTGCCAAAACTTAGCCACTAGACCTCCAGGGAGCTCCCCAAGAAGAAAACTTTAAAAACTCATATATACTGTCCATACAGAGATAAAATCTATAACCATATCCATGAAGCAACAATGGTCGGTTATGTAACAATTGCAATTGGCTATGAATCAAGAAGAGGCAATTTTGCAAATAAACCAGATATTCTGCAAAAAAAAAAATCCAGAAAACAAACAAACAAAAAAAAATCAAAACATTGTAATTGAAAAATATAATTATTGACATGAACAATAATGAACCCTTCCATAGATAAGATAAATCAGATTTATTTACATGAAAAATGGGTCAACTAGAAAATTAAGAAATAATTTCAAATGACAGAAAAAATAAAAAGGGATGAGTAATTTTGAAGGAATAGTGAAATGAAATAGAAGCTAGATTCAAATGTTTCAACATTTATTATTTTGAGGGTCTCATTACCACACAAGCTTGATTCATAGGAGTCCAAACGAGTTTTCCTCACGGCAATGGCTTATTACAGGAAAAGGATACAGAGTAGAAGTAATGAGAGAGACACATGCACTGGATGGAGTCTGGAGAGTTCAGGTACAATTTTCTGAGTCCTTCAATTCTCAGCACAGGATGTGCTTTCTCTCTAGTAGTGAACCACAGGAACCTGTGTAAAATGTCTTGGCTCAAGGAAATCCTCTCCAGTCTTCAGGGTCTTGAGGCTTTTGTGAGTCTAGTCACAGGCGTAACCTGCTAAGCAACCCATCACAGTAATTGAAACTCATAAGCCCATCGATGAAACCAGATGCACATTGTCAATCTTGATTTTTGTGCAAAGCAAACCTGACAAGCTAGAACCACAGTCCATTCCTCTAGATGTACAAAAGAATGTCTTTAATGCCTAACACAAAAGACCTTCTGAGGGCCACATTCAAAAGGAATTGTGAGGCAGTCATGGAACCAGACTTACCTGGAGGCATGCAAGAATTGAGCAACTAGATAAGCTATGTCAATTCTTTCTTCACATTCGTGTAATAGTTCAGAAGAAGATAATGGGAAAAGGCTAGAAAACTGTTTTTTAAAAAATTATTGGCAATAATTTTTAAGACTCCAAAATTAATAATTTTTAGAGAAAAGAAGCCTACCAAGTGTAAAACAATATAAAACATTAAAGTGACACTTCTGAGAAGGAAAAATAGAAATAAATAAATAAATTCCTAAAAGTGAACTGAGAGAAAAGAGAGGTTGCTTAAAGGAAGATTAGAATAACATTAGACTTTCTGGCAACAATGAAATTAATAGATCAATGTCATTAGCATTCTGAGAAAATGTAATAGTAAACCTAGAATTATAATAACTTCTTTTTCCATAATTCAAGAGCAAATATAAAAAAATCCTTTCAGATATAGAAGGCTCATACAATTATGTGTATAATATGTAATATAGTATATAGTATATAATTATACATTGTATATACTATATAAACTAGTTATATAAATAGTTTATATAATAACATACACAACTATTATCTATGGAATTCAATAAGAATTTTAAAAATGAATAAAGGTTCCTGAAATTTGTTAAGTATTGATGAAAAATATTTAGTAACCTTTTAGAACTAAAACCCAACACTGAGCAACATGAATCAAAGTGTGAGACCCCAAGAAGTGAGATGGATTAATGTGGGATGTAGACGTTATTGAGAGGATTGTTGTGTTCTTCTCTTTTTTAGTGGAATATTGCCACTGATCAATTTTTGTGTTTGATATGGCAACTAAATATAAGATGTTGCTGTTGAAAATTAGAGGACAACTACCAGAATGAAAATAAATATAGGAATGAAAGAAATATAAAATGAAAAGGAAAATAAATGTCAAACATAAATGAAAATGAAACAACTTTAAGTAATGTAACAATGAAAAATAGAAAAAGAAATAAAGATAATAAATAGCAATAACAAAGTGTGATGGCCCAAAGATAATATATTTTACGAGAGTAAAGTTAAAAGCTTCAACTAACAAGACCTTTTCTGCTCTCTCACCGAAGGTCCCCCAAACACATTATTTCCTGTAAAGCAAAAACTCAGAGAATTTGATATGCATTGATATAATAAGTTATACTAGCACAAAACTAGCAAAACAAAGCTAGTGATCATCTTAATATTTTAAAAAGTAGAATTCAATGCAGGAAAAAAAACCATGAAAGACCAAAGAATCTTAAATGCATCTTACTAAATAGGAGAAGCCAATCTAAAAACCAGCTATTTGCTTCATGATTTCAACTATATGACATTCTGGGAAAGGCAAAACTATGAAGACAAAGCTTGCTAGGGGTTAAGGAAGAGGGAAGAATAAACAGGTAGAGAACAGAGGAATTTTAAGGCAGTGAAACTGTTCTGTATGCTATTCTAATGGTGGGCATATGTCATTACACATTTGTCAAAACCCCCGGAGAGAGCAATAGCAAGAGTGAACCCTAATGTAAACTAGAGACTTTGGGTGATAATGATGTGTCTCTAGGCTCATCAGTTAAAAATGAATGTACCACTCTAGTGCAGAATGTCGATGGTGGGAGAGAATGTGGGTAGAGTGAGGACAGAGGGTCTGGGAACTCTCTGTACTTTCTGCTCAATTTTGCTCTGAATCTAAGCCTACTCTAAAAGTAGTCTATTAAAGCGAGAGAGAAAACACTCATATAATACTGTTGTAATTTGAAGTTATTGTTAAGTGGATAGTTTACAGTACACTCTGAATCTGCAGATTGATTTTAATGCTTAGCAGAATTTTAATAATACAAAAAGAACAGTGGACCTGAAAAATAATAATGAAAACCCTGAGGAAAAAGGACAAAAGATGAGAACACAATGTTAACAAATCAACACACAAAGTTTTTTATTCAAGAAAGTGAAAATAAGATTTATATTACTATCTTAATCTTTAGTATCTTTATTTATTGTCTGTGCATGTGAACTCTCATGAATTAAAAGGATAAGGACTCCTATTAATAGTGGGCTTTATGTTATCTTCTTGTGTATATTATGATTTCTGATACTATATGATGTTGGTACTATACTATTTGGTGTATAGATACTCATAATTGTTTTGTATACATAGGAAGATACCCATTATTATAATTATAAAATATCCTTCTTCATTTATTTCACGTTAGACTACTTATTTGTTCCTTTAACTGATTTTTTTAACCTTAGTCATTAGATAATGTTTTTATATACTATCCTTTTTATAATTTTTATATTGTCAGGGTCTATGAGATTTATATTCTATTATTTTCTCTAATTTTCATATCCTCACTTTTCAGATGAATAGGTATATACATTCAATGTTTATAAGTCCTTTATCTAGGATATCTCTTTTATTTCTTTTTTTTCTACTTTTATTTCTTAGAAAGCTAAATTTTATTTGCTATTGTAGTGATTTCCTAAAGATGGGTTAATAAGAATAATGTTTTTAATTCTTGTAAGTTCAAAACTGTTTTGCATTTGATAAACTTGAAAGACAGGCTAAATATAAAATATATACAAAAAACAAATGTAAAAGATATAAATACTTGAAAAACTGGCTAAATATAAAAAAACATAAAAATGACTATTCTCCTATGAATGTTGTAGTGAAGAATTATGAGGCCATTCTCAGTATTTTCTTTTTAAATTATGTATTGTTTTTTCTCTTCATGCCCACAGATTATTTATTAGGTTTAAATTCTAGTTACTATACTAGGATAAATCTTGATGGTGATAATTCTGGGACAATTTTGCTATTAATTATTACGTCCTTTGAAATTAAAATTTCAAGTCTCATTTTAAGAATGTTCCTTTCTTTAATATTAAATATCATATTTAAATATTATTTATTTTCCTTCTTCAGGGTCTCTGATTAGTATGTGTTAGATTACCTTTACCTATTTTATCCATCTTTTATGGTTTCTCTATTCCTGTTTAACTATTTCCATTTCATTTTGCTAGCCTTTCTCTTTTCTGTCCTCTTTCCCTTACTGTGTTTACCTCAGAGTATCTTACCTTGTATTCTTCCATGTTTATTGTTAATTTGTAATGGTTTTCATTTTTCTTCCACTCCTTTCCTGAGTTTTGCCAGGTTTGGGTCATCAACTCCTATTGTTTCCTAAAACATCCCTAAGTTCTTGCATTTGTGCCTTGTAGTTCTCATTCATAGAAGCAATTCTTTCATTGTGCTTTTATGAAAATTCATAGCAGAATGTTGGACAAATTTTTCAACTTCTCCATGGCAACATTTTTACAGCGTGTGTTCAACATTGGTACATTTTGCTGCTCCTGTGTCTTTTTCGACACTCTTTTTTTAAAATTGATACTGTGCCTGTTCTTATTTTATTCCTCATGATTAACAGAGTTCATTTTTTCTCATCTAGGTTCCTGGGAGAAGGGGAGGGGGAAATAGTCATTTGGGATTTACAAAGTTTCAGTCTTCTCTGCTGCTAAAGAGATCAAGTGTTTTGCAAATATCACTCTTTTGTTTGATCTTTGTGTAGCCCTCCATTACTTCTGACAAGATTTTGTCCAAGAGGGCTTTTGTCATCAACACTACTCACTTCAGTTCCCACACTGAGTGCTGAAAACAAGATGTATATAGTTTGTAAATCAAGATGAGCAATTCACCAGCAAGAAGTATTTTCTTCTGGGTTTTGTGAGATTAGCCACCACTGAGTCCTCTTTACATTTGCCCTACTTCTTCCTTTCCTCCTTTTGCAGCTTAAGCCTAGTTTTAGTTCCTGAATCCATTGTTGTAACCAAGGAAAAGAACTTTTGGGTTTCACAGTGAAACTCTCACTTTTAAGAATTATATTTTTATCAACGCTCTCTGAGATTACATACCACATCACTCTTTGCTCTTCTTCCTCTTCTGACACTTCTGGTTGATCTCAGCAGCTTTGGCATCTTGTGCACACATTTTGAAAACTGCAGGTTATCTACCTCTTGATTTACTGAAAATAGAAGTGGCTGCTTTTTATTTTTATTGTTTTTTAATTCTTGTTGCTTGGTATATTCTTCAGAAGGAGAAGGGAAGATTTGCTGACATTTGTCACCATCTTCATTCCAGATTCTGTTCATGTATTCAGCAGTACTAATCATATAAATTATATATTAATACTACGTATATACTTTTTCAGAAGTCTCTACAACTTCAAAGACATTTATTTACTCTCTGATGTTCCTCACTGATTTGAACAAATGTTAATTTTTTAAAAAGTTTAAGGCTCGTTATAATTTTCACTGGCTTAAAATAATTCATTGTGCCCTTTTACTACAAGAAATATTATTTTTTTCCTAAACACTTCTTCAGCAACTAATATATATATATATTCTTTTATTCATAATCTTGCTAGTGCCTATAGTTTAATTAATAAATATTTCTCCTTTGGGCTATAGATTTATCATCATCATCAATATCATAACATCTTTTTTCTTAGTGACAAAGCCCTGTTATTGGCTCATTAGACTCTAAGCTTTAGAAGGGCACAGTTACTAATTTTCTTCACTGTGGTATACCTGAGACCTGACAGTATGTGCCAGCAAAGGGTGTTTATTAAACACGTGTTCAAGAAATGAAGCAATGATATTTCTGTTGATAACCAATCTCTGGCACCTGTGCAGAATTTGTTTAAAGATAGGGTTTTCAATCTTTCTGATTTCAGAAGACTGCAATGTGAGAATTTGTTTTTAACTAAATAAAAACAAAGGGCATTTAAAATGAAACTTGTTATTTCATTATTTATTTGGCTTCCCATGTTGTGATGCTTAACACAGTATGGCACTATTGGAGATGTAGAAGAAGAAAGAATATGAAAGGGAAAGAATGCCGTGTTCAGGTGACAGAAAAGTTATCACCCAGCCTGAGACTCTAAGTTGAAATCCAATTCTTCCAGCAGAACTAGAACACTTTTCCATCTTTTATCACCCCATTGATTCCTGACTCTCCCAGGCCAAGTGCTTGGGGAATAGAAGTTAAACTCTTTCTATGCTCTAAGTATTATCCCTTCTTTTGGCTTTAAGTCATTTTAGTTAGCATTTTTGTCTTTACCTGTTTACAACCATAAAATGAGAGTATACAAATATTATGTCACAGTTTCATAATCAAGTATAGGAGAAAAATAGCAAAAATTCTCAAAGGCAGATCATCTTTAAAGAGGAGAAATGGGAAATATTCCAAACAGGAGTGAAAAAAAAATGAAGATTTAATGCCTTGTAACCACTCCTTGCCCAAGGAGCCACTAGAATTTGAAAAATTTACTGCTTACTTCCATAATACGAGTATAGTCACAGCTGAGAAGACTTAGAGTCAAATGAGCTGTAGGTCTTCACCAACCATTTTCTCTCTATGGTCTTCTCTGAAAGAACAGCATATGGTGAATTTGCATGGTGCAATGCTGAACATCTGGGGACAGGAGCACACGCCTTTTAACGTTGAGGTGGTTTAGAAGAGTCTGATATCTGTTCCCTTAATGAGGAGGTGCTTCTCTCACTCAGATGATCAGGTAAATATGAAACCAAATATTTCATTGGCAGATATACTATTTTGGTATATACTATACAGAAAATATTCTAGCAAGTTGAAACTACCTAGACCATTAGTAATACTTCATTACTAACATTTTTTCTTATGTAAATATATATGAGGTCAAACAATTAATTTTGCAAACTCATCCTAGAAAAAGTGTTACATACCTCATTGCTGAATATCACTAAAGTCACCTTCGACGTACTCCCCTGGGGAAGCTGTGCACCGATGCCAGTGCCTAGTCCACTCTTCAAAGCAATTTGGAACTCTTTTTCTGCAGTGGCCATCAGAGCTGTCAACGTAAGTGCACAATGGCAAGTTTGCAAACTTAATTGTCAGATTTTGGACACGACAACTTTCCAGAAAAAGAGTTCCAAAACTGCTTTGAAGAGTGGACTAGGCACTGGCATCGGTGCACAGCTTCCCCAGGGGAGCACTACAAAGGTGAGCATAGTGATATTCAGCAATGAGGTATGTAGCACTTTTTCTGGGATGAGTTCAGAAATTAATAGTCCAACCTCATATGGGAAGAGCTAGAAGCTTTACATCAATATCTAGGTATGCTTTATTGCATTAAAAATGCTTCTCCATATTGCATTTGTGACCGAGAGTGCACCTATTTAATATGAGTATATTTGTTATATAAGACATATTTAGTTAAAACAAAATGCCTAATTTATTTATTCTAAAAGTTATCCTTTTGGCTTAAAAAATGACTATAAAGTAACTGAAAGACACTAAAATAAAACACACAGAAACCAAATCAGAAACTCTTTCTCTCTAGGGTGCTTTATGTTCTGTTCTTTGAATAGTTTTGTTACTTTCCCCCCCAGTCATATATTTTATGCAAATAATCTACTTGCTCCCTGCCTACTCTCAACTACCAACTGAAGATTATGAAACAAAAAAATATAGTTCATGGTAATCGGTCAATAATGTCCCTATTGTTTTCATATTTACTGAAAGTGTGGATTCACACCCTCCATCCTGTGAGTGTATAGGCGTCAAATACAGTATTTATCTTCATGGGAGTCTTTGTAGTTTGCGAATAAACAGGGCTGATTCATAGCCGAACAAAGCCAAGAAAATCCACAATAGAGACCAACCCTAGAACTGGGGTAAAAAACGAAAAGCTCTACAATAAAAAGATTGAGAAATATTTCAACTCAACCTTTTAAGTCATGTCCTGGTTTTCTAAGACGCTGGGAAAAGAGAAGAGGAGAACCAAGACAGGAGGTAACAGACTACCCCCGTACCCTTCACCCTTACACCTTCCTAGATCACTGAGAACAAAGTCCCAGGAAATCGGGTCATTACGATTTTTTTTTTTTTTAGTTTTTTACCTCTTTAGGCGGTCTAGCCGGGGGCCAAACACACACACTGCCACCTCTGTCCAGGCAACAGCTCCAAGGGGCCGGCGATGGTGGCCTGCACTGAGCTCGCCGCCGGAGCCTTCTGCGCGCACACTTTGTGCCAAAGCGCACCCAGGGAGGCAGACAGCAATAGGGCAGACCAGATGTCATGGATGCACGACCGTGGTTACAATCTGACCAGAAAGGGGAGAGAAGGGGAACGAGCGCCCGCAGACCCGCGCCCGGGCGCCGCCGCAGCGGGGCGGTCGGGGGTGGGTGCGCGCACAGGTGCTTCAGGCCGACGGCGCCGAGAGCTGTCGAGGCCGCTCCCCGGGCTCAGCAACCTCCGCAGAGCGAAGAAGCCCGGGCGGCTGCCGGGCTTGGGTAACCCCTGCCTGAGCCGTGGGAGGAAGGGCCCTAGGAAAGGGCGCGAAGGGAGAAAGAGGGGAGGGGAGGGGGGAGGGGGCGCGCGAGCCGTCACTCCATCGCGCATCTCTCCTCCCCGAGCCCTTGTGGTGGGCACCTCTGAGGGGCTCGTGCGCGCCTCTCTCCCTCCCTCCGCTCCGGTCCGGGTGCTCGTCTCCCCTTCTCCCACTCTCTCCCCAGCCGTCTCTGCCCTCCCTCCTTCCTAGCCGCGTGTCTCCTCCCTCCTCCTCCCCGCGCCGCCCCGCTGCCCTCCCCTCCAGCGGCAGGAGCAGCAACTGCTTTAGCGGATCCGGAGATGGGCAGAGAGCGCGCGCGGCGCAGCAGCTCCGGCTTCCTCGCCCTCCCTGCTGGCAGCGCCCTGGGCCCCCGCCGCCGCTCCCGCCACCTCTGTGTCGCCCGGCTTCGGTCCCGCGCCTAGGACAGCGCCGCCGCCGCCCGGCCCTGCTCGCCGCCTGCGCTGCGCAGCCCTCGGCGCCCGGATGGCGCTTTCTTCCCAGGACCGGTGAGTATCCTGGAGAGCGCAGGGGCTCGGGCGCCCAGGGGGTGCGCGGAGGAAACGTCTTTTGCTTTGGGAGGTGCCCCAAACCACCTGCTGTGTGATTCCTCACCCTCCAGGCAGGTGGTCTTGTAGGGCTCTGCCCGGTGGTCCCCGAGGGGCTGTTTGGTTTCAACTCCACCTGCCGGCAACCTAAATTCCTCTCCCTCCCGGGCAGCTGTCGGTCCAGCCTCGGTCCAGCTCCGGAGCTCCCACTTGAGCAGCAGGGATGGATGGCCCGAACCCTCCAGTGACCTCCGATGGGGTCCTCTCGGTCCTCACGGCGCCCGCGTTTCCCCTTGCTGATTTCCCGCGTCTGCCCGCCCGCGAACTCCCCCACCCGCCGCTCGTCACCCGGTCTCACACTGACAAAGCCTTCTCCACCAAGTCCGCCCCGACCCACCTTCCCTCCTTTTCCAAAGCGTAGCCCCGAGCCCCCCCTGCCCCGCGGTGTTCCCAGGCAGAGCAGACGGTCCTCCCAGTGCGTTCTGACCTCATTCCCCCGACACGGTGGTGCCTCTTCCAGCTTTTCTGACAGTCATTTCAGGAAACGCACACGGACACGCGGTGATCCTCGCTCGTGTAGTTACTTTGTGTGGTTTTCCAGCACCTGGGCTGTTGAGGGGATGATCAAGCATGAAAAAAGACCAACAAAAAGCACACCTTGGCGACTAAACTTTTTGTTATGGTTTTAAAGAGCACCGTTGTTTACATCGCTCAGATTCGTTGGGTTCATTTAGAGACATCTTAGCTGATAACAAGGAACACCCCTATATACCTGATCTTCCGGAATCGATCTTAGTTCCTGGTTGGGAGCCATGCACCTGACTGGGTGATAGATAACCTTCAGCAACAACACTATCGAAAGCTCAGCAACTCTTAAAGATAAGAAGCTTTTTTTTTTTTTTTTTTTTGCTAAAGGAGAATAAAGTAGCACTACACTCACCCTTTGAAATCTTTGAATTTGCAATAAGCCAAAGTCCTGATTTTTCTCTAGGTTTAGTGACTAATAGAAGGAGATCGTAGGATCAAAAAAGATACTAAAAGGTACCTGCACTAGCTAATACCTTAGCATCTAGTCTTTCTGTAGAAGTTTTCTTTGTGCAGGAGCCCTTTCTTATGAAACCATATTTAAGGTTTTGGTATTTCTAATTGGCCTGAGAGAAAAAAGGGAGTTGTGTTCAGTGAATGAACATGATCAAGGGTGCTGGAGGAATGAGTGAGCACAGGGAGAAACAATTTAAATAATAAAATTTGCACTCTCGATTCCCCATGTATTGAAATCTAAAATATCAAGCTACCCACACACAATTTATGTTTTTTAAAGAAGTGATGAAATGTTATTATGCAGCATATTTTTACCCCATAGAACCCTTGGTCATAGGGCTTGTATTCTAAGCCATGCAGATAAGAGTATTTAGAAATAAATGTTAGAAACTTTAAAAGGCACCTCATTTGAGTATGTAGTGTGTGAAGATAAATTTCCTGGTAATAATAGTATTATTATTTTAAAGAATTTTAAGGAAATGGAAATTAAATTGTCATTCTTGCTCTCAAAGTTGATGGAGAGAAACGTATGCTTCCTTGCCTTAAAAAAGCAAGTCTGCCTACACAAGAAATAGAAAGTTGAGCAATTATCTAGGGAATTTGTCTACGGGGGATTGCCTTAAAATCTTGCCGTCTCCAATGTCAAGATTTTAAAAAATTTTTGTTTTAACTCAAACTGTATCCAAGCCTTTATTTCTCTTTTCTTGTGTAAAAGTAGGCAGAAATGCAGTGAGCAAGTCATTGACAATGGACGGTTTGGGGCAAATGTGGAGACCTGCGTCTCAATTCAGGAGGGGCTATGAGTAATGACTTTATTGTTGGTTTTCTTAATTCAGAAAATTTAGTTGCTAAAATTTATTGCTTGACTAAGAAGGATAGCCAAAACTAACTATTTAAACTTACAACTTCTGCAAATATTCACAATGGACATATTAGGTGGATAGATAATAGGT
Organism: Lyroderma lyra; assembly: GCA_004026885.1. Lineage (NCBI taxonomy): Eukaryota > Metazoa > Chordata > Mammalia > Chiroptera > Megadermatidae > Lyroderma > Lyroderma lyra. The sequence continues at coordinate 25,139 of PVJL010000290.1, forward strand.
CATTTCATTTTTTTCCTCTAAATGCTTTTACCCTTTGGATAACAGTGGAGAACTTACTATATGCAATATGTCCAGCAATAATGCATCTGTATTGGAAAAGATACATTCTGATTGAACAAAAGGGAAAGCAAGAAGCAATGCTGACTTTGATCACTTATTGCCCATAATTGTGTAAATGATTAGTTAGGACAATATATGCTCATATATTAATAATTATAATTAGCATCAAATTCCAAATAATGTCAGAAGTGTCTCATCACTCCTTTTTAAAGGATGTATGCTTGCATACATGTAATATTAAAATTGTCTCAGCATTGTCTATGAGAATGCAAATAATTAATTGGCCATAAATTATGGCAAGAATTTTTGTTAAGAACTCTTAGTGAGCTGGAACTCAAGATCTGCCTAAATTTAATGTCATAGTCATTATTAAGCTTATGCAAAACAGCTAAATATAACACTTGGGGAGACAAGGCGTAATAATATTTAAATGACATATCTTTGAATATCATTAAGTTGCATTTTATAATGCTCATAGCTATATGCCACCTACAGGATGGGTTAGGTCTAAATTAAATGTTTACAGTGGTAAAGAATAATTTTCAGTTGTGGAAATGATATAGATTATTTCAGCAATAGACTGCCATTAGTTGAATGTTCCACGTGAAACCATTTTTGCTTGTGTGTGGTGAAGGGGGTGGGCTGAGGGAGGGAAATCGGGCAAGAAGGGAGAAATAGAGAGAAAGAATAAAAACCCATGAATATTGGCTTAAATTCTTTACTCAAGTAAAGGTAACTAAATGCAGGTCCTATCACTTTGGTGTTTGGGATAATAGCCGTTTTCCAACTTGAATTCTAAGAAATGTCTTCTTATTTGCTGCAGTAAAAATGCAGTTTTTAAAAATAAAGTGATGCATTCATTTTATTCAGTAAAACCCAGGGATTATAGGCAAACTATTTTATGTAAAATAATCTATCTAAATAAAATTCTAGACATTTAAAAACAAAACCTTCACAAAAGGAAAAGACACATACTCACACACACCTGAAATTACAACAATAGATAAAAAGCCAAATGATTTATTGTCTTAGGAAGACAAGAAGATTCAGTGGAAAGATAACTACATATGTTCATAGCTTATTATATATCTCTCATATTTTACTATTTACATTTGTGGATGTAGATTCATTTTTTATTGATTTTTGCATCTGCATTTTATTTACAAATTTACAAGAATTTGTATATTATAAAACATTTTATAAATTTTATAAATTCAAAATTATCCTCAAATTGGACTTGTATCATGTTACATAAATGTTTACAGATAGCTGTTTTCTATCTTCACTCTATAGTGGAAGGAGTATTACAAAAAGCATTCTCAAAGAGCAAATACCCAAATGAATATTTCAGAAGTAGCATGGGGATTCAACCAAAGTTTTACAACACTACTGTCAAAGTAATACTCTCACAAGATCAACTCTCAAGTACAATTAAAATTTCTAAAGAAAGAAACATTTAGATTCTGTGATTTTTTTTTAACATGAGACCATGTGAAAATCATTTTTATTCATTTAGCTGCACATGGAATGTTTGGCATTCTTAATAGAAGGAATCACAGAATTTAAACATTAATTAGAGAATGTAGAGGGCATTCTATTTCCATCCTTTTACCAAAAATTTACCCGAGGTTTTTAAGTAATTAAGAAACAATTAGAATCCAGGTCTCCTAACTGTATGCTGTGTGTCTTTCTATAAGAATATATAAAAATAAATATCAGTTTCCCGCCTGATTTTAAGAAGGTAATAAGGGAGAAATCTGTTTGGATATTAAAGAAAAATGAAAATGAAATGAAATAAAAATCTGTGCCTTCCTCAAGGGATGCTTAGTCCTGTAACCATCACAGTTGAAAATAATGCTTTTCTTTTCTTCTCATTCTTTTCCATCTTCAGGTTAAAGCTTGGGAAATAGTATTTTTAAAAATTCTGCTGTCATTAGTTCACCTAAAAATTCTTAATTTTTTTTTGGCTTAAGTTTTATTATACATTCTTCACTCATATGGTATCAGTTTCTTTCATGACAATTGTGTACCATGGACACTTCCACTTTTAATTTTAATAGATAATTCATTGAAAAATAGTCCTAAAAACAGATTTCGGTTTCTGTAAGCAAAACAGTGGAAATAAACTTACAGTTTCTTATAGTTTCATTTCTATGCATATTCAATCCTTTTGTTATCACTGGGAAAGTTTGTGTATCCATGTGTTTTTGTATTTTGGTCACCATAGTCGGTGAATAGATCAGTCAGTCAGGGAAGATGAATTTGCTTCACAAATTTCCAAGTCCTTAATTAAAAATCTTGGCACTTGCAGCTTTCTCTTTATCGAGGTCCAGATAGATCAGTGAAAGTGAATAACTATAATAAATCAATAGGGAACAGTCATCATCTTTGGGTAAAAAAGGGAACTTGTGAATGTATTCTTGGGGATGGGGGCTCGTCGGTGTCATCGAGGAAGAGTAACATGGTGATAGACATTGATATTTATGTGGGAGGAGACTGCATACTTTAAGGGCCTGCGCAGATGGAAGTTAGGGAACTCTGTGATCTTGGAGTGTTGCTGGGTGGCTGCTTAAAAAGCGGAAGAGGAAGCCTTGTCTTAGGAAATGGCCTTTTGTATACCAGGAAAGATGCAGACTTAAGTGAAAGGAGAACTACACCTCTAAGGCTCTCATAACCTAATTTCTTTAGAGTGTTTCAGCCTCTACTTACTGAGGGCCTACATACCTGGCAAATCCAGAAATGGTAACCACAGACATGAGGATGACTATGATGCAGATTCTGACCTCACACAGCTTATCATGTAACTAGTGAGACAGATAAGAGCAGCCACCATGTTATTGAACAAGAGTTTCCAGAGAAAAATAAAAGGCACAACAATTTGGTCTTAATATGCCTTGCCAAAGTGGATGGCAGTATGCCATGACTAAATTTTGGCACAAAAATAATCTGTTTTTAAAATAGCATATATTTACATTGATTTTCATATTAATTTTAACGGACAAAATTTTTTTGATAATGCTGGACTTCATTATTATGAACTAATAGAGAATGTCCCATGCTAATGAAACCAATGGTTGACTCAGTCCTTGTAAGTGATAGAGTAGTTTTTCAAAAGGGAATATAACTAATTTTTCACTTTTAACATAAATTTGAAATATCAAGTTTGTCTTTTACAAAACCTAAAATCTTTAAGGTACAAAGGAAATGCAAAGGAAGTGGAGACAGTAAACAGTATGTATATGTAGTATCTATTCAACAAGTAAACATTTATAAACTGCTTTAACAAAATATATTTCAATTTAGACAGGTAATTTTAAATCTCTGTATCCCATTTACTCTAATAATAAATATTTCTTGACTAGGTATGCTACAAGGGGACATAGGGCTGTTAATGATAATGATGGCTTCACTGCCTTGACCTGTAGGAGACAACTGGCCATTTCAATGGCCATTCCCTGCTGGTTTATAAGATCCAGGCAGGGTCTGAGATTTTACCCTCTAAGTTAAGCACTTATTTTGGAAGCGCTGCATGAGGGCAGTCAATCTAACTTGTCCTATTTATCCACATCAACAGCCTGGTAGCATTAGTCTGCTCCATTGAATGGCTAAGCAATAGTTACAGAAACGGAAATGGGTAAGGCAGGCAGAGGTGTTGTTAGGTATTTCACATGGGAAATGCAGAGGCTGGGAACATCCCCTGCTATTTATGATACATTTCTTGGTAAGATTAAAGGGAATATAGATCAAATCATGGTCAGAACTGTCTGACAGGGAATGGCAGATTCAGCAGAGAATTAAATTTAGGACATCTGCAACAGTTGGAGAGCCATTTTTTTTCATGTAAAACAGAGATGTCGCAGGAGCCAGGCAAGCCAAGGGCTTGAACATACCATTTCCATTTGATAAGTGAGCCTGTAGGACCATTTATCACATTGTCAATCACTGAGTTGGAGTTCACCCACCCCAAAAGGAAACTAGCAGGCCAGATCGTCATAAAGCCTCTCTGGGTAAGGAGTCAATTTTGACAAGAACTCAGTAGCAAGCCAATAGCTGCTTCTCAAAAGATGTATACTTGGTAGGGGTGTACCCTGCATATTAGGGAAGTGACTATTCCAGAACCCCAAAGGGAGCCTGCAAGTTGAAGGCTGTCTTCCTTTTCCACTGTCTTCAGTCAGTAGAATTATTCATCACAGAGACTTGTATCTCACAGATCTATTAGGGATGTGGGGTCCCAGATGTAGAGAGTATACCACAGCTTACTGGACAATTTCAAACACAATGTATTGGTTTGAACCTCAGTCAAAGGATGCTAATTTTTGGATTAGCTGAAATCAAGGTGTACGTAGAATGTCCAAGTGAGGCATATACTGTCTCTAGTACCCAGAAATTCCTCTCAGATGCTGGGCATCTTTTTCTGTTGGTTAGGGTTGACTAGATAGCAGATCTACTTTGACTGCCAGAGGGATTGACTATTGTATATCTGCCCATATAAAAATTTATTTCACAAGCAGAGCCCTGATTTGTCAGGGTTTATCAGCTACCCTGGCTGGTAGAAGTATGGTAACACCAGAGTCCAGGCATTGCTAATAGAAGCTTCTGACTTTGTTATCCACAGGATATCATGATAACAGCTAAAGCTTTATATAGTAGAGGGTAGAGTCACTCATACCTACCCATCTACTTATGACAAATGGCAGAGGAGTTTAGTTACCCCTGGAAATAGCCTATAGCATAATAACTTGGGGGTTACTAGACATGTATATTAGTGACCGTGACACATGAATGTGAGTTGATGTTTGTTCTCAGGGATTGGTGGGATAAAAAAGAAGGCACTAACACTGTGTAAGATAGGACAGAAAATGTTTAGTCTGGGCACTGGATTCAGTTACACGAGCAGCTAGTGATAGTCCATTCTAAACTTCCAGTCCTTGTTCTTTTTCACTGTTACACTGGGCTGTTGTATTAAAATACTGCATCTCTTACTATACTACCTCTGTTGTCCTCAAGGCTGTACTCAAGGCTGTGGTTTCTTTTTCTCCTCCTGGGAGTTTATTCTGTTTCTGTTGGACCATCTGGGAAGAAACAGGGAGAAGACTAGAAAGTGATTTACACATTCCATTAGCACTTCCCTACATGTGGTCTTTCCCAATTGTGATCATCTTCTCAGGCACTTAATGGGTGATGACATATAAGCACATAACTCATTAATTCCCACTATATAATCAGATGTAGAAACAACAAAAATATCACATTAGATTGGCCCAAAGTTGTCCATATACAAGATCATATTAGCTTGCCTTTCCCACTGTAAATTCTCTCTAAACCCTCTTAGCTGAGTCTGAGTGTTCATTAGATCCAGGTCACAGAGCAACTTGGGCATCCACATTCAACATATTCATAAAAGTTTGACTCCTTCTCTTCCTTGAAATGATCTGGCATACACAGGTGGGCATATATGTCTTTTGATCCCTGTTGGGCATAGGGATATCTTGGCCTTTAATACTTTTCTCTTTAATTGGTAGATCAAGTTGAAAGGGCAGAGAGGAATCAGAGAGCAGAGAAAAAGAGAGGCTGCATATGTACTTTCAGTTTCAAGTAATGTGGCAATGGCTCCTGGAATAACCAAATGAACTTCGAGTGTTTTCGGCCCACCCAATAGTCTGTATGGGGAAGCAAGGCCCTCATGGCTAGTGCCACCTATTTCAACCTTGGGAATCCCTGGACTCAAAACACGTAACCACACTGTTCTTTGTTAAGGCTGTGGGATTGGTGATCTCTGACTGACTCAATCATGGCTCACATGGTGGTGACCTTTAAGAACTTCACCTTAGTCTGGGGCATTCGATGCCCTGTTGTCTCAATAGCCTCTCTTACATTCTTGATGGTTTCAACATCAAGGGTGAAGGAGTTTACTTGCACAGTGGTAGTGACAATAAGAATTTACCTAGATTTCTTTGAGTCTATGTATTATTCTTAGGGGGTCAACTTCATCAGAATTCTAAACTCAATTCAGGGCAGTGAGAGCTCAGATACTAGTCAGTACCTCTGGTTTCCCTCAGGAAGTTTTCTATCTCAGGGACATCTCCCGAAGAGAGCTACCACTCCCTTACAGCAGTCAGAACCCACTGTAAAAAACAGAAATTTTACTTGACTTCCAAATGGGACTAAGTTCGGTATGATAGAATGAAGGAGAGGTTTAACCATAAGACAACCTATTACTTGCTCTTATTCCTTAAGAAGCAATATGCTCCATGCCTCCTTCTTCCCTTGTGAACCAGTCAAACCTCTAATAATTCATTTGGTTTATGATCATGGAGTTCCCCCTTTCACACTCAGTGTGTGTGCACATCTGACTGTTGTCTGAAATGGAGATCAACCTTTTGCTTACCCAGTACAAATCCTACTACGAAGTTGTAACTGGTGCTGCAGATCAGAGATTGGCCACCAGATTGGCAGGGAAATCCTTCCACCTAGAAGAGAATTAGCAACAGAACAGCATTTTGGCATCTGTGTTTTACCTATTTCTTGTTACTTAGACTGCAGTGACCTCCTCAATTCCTCTTTATTAACAGGCAAAAAAGTGGAGGACCATTTGTTGCCCAGCTGATATATCATTTGCTACTGATTCCCATAGACTTCTCTTAAATCCCATTAATGGGCTTGTGAGAACCTCATCCTTCCTTTTTCAGAAGGAAAGCCATGTCTATGTCAGCATCTCATCCTCATCACCAACATCTTCAAAAACTCTGAAGAGTGTGAAACATAACTCAGCTGACTTGATAGCCTGCCACAGATCTATGGATACTAGTAGAAGACATTAGACTCCTGGATTAGAGATAAAGGACACTTTATTGTTCACAGCAATAGCAGTAGCAAGAGAATCAGTATGGTTCCCAATTTCCACAAGGCAACAGAGAGCAGACCACATCACACCTAAACGTTCTGAGAAAGGAACTCTGAGGAATGCAAATCTTTTATAATGGATGGTAATAAGCATGCCACCCTTTGCTCTAGGAAAAGATGCTATTTCTATCTTTTAAGGCTGTTTGCTTTACACATATATTCTTAAAATAGTTCAGAACAAAACCAGCTAGTCATTTTATAAGATGTGCAGAAATGTGAGAGAACCATGGAAAATTGTTTCCCAATAATGAAAAAGATTTCAATGAATACTTTGTTTTGGAAGGCTCCTTATCTAATGGTGTGGTGTAAGTTCATCCTTGTCACTTCCTAATGATAGAATACTTTAAACAGTTCAGAACTGAGATTAATGAATGGAATTTTTCACTAAGAAACCAAGAAAAATAATTTTAAAGCAAATATATTGTATTTAGAATGCATCATTAGACTCTTAATTAGTTACTCCTGTCTATATAGTTCATAGTGTAAGGCAGACTAAAGAATTGAGAATTCTTATGTCAGAAAGTTAGAGTTTGAGCTTAAACCACAGGATATAAGAAATGCTTATTTTGTGTAATTATAGAAGATTATAAATAAAAATCATTAAACAAAAAAAAGGGATATACACAAGTTTCCTCATGGGTTTAATGTTTCTCTAATACTTTAGAGTTTGAAGGGTGCCTAAACTTTTTCAAATAATCGAAATAAAAAGTTTCACTGCTGTTTTATTTTGCTTACTTTTAGACTATTCCTTCAAGACTGAGCATAGCTGTCATCTTCTCTAATAGGCATCTCCTATACCCCAGGCTGGGAAACATGCTTTTTCTTAGTATTGACATAATGTGCAAGATTATCTGGACCATATTATAATATTACATCATCACATCGGCCTGATAGAGTTATGTCACCTCCATAGATTACTCCAAAACTGGCCACTTATTAATCTTCATTACCCTAGTGCCTAGCTCCCCAACTAATGCATGGAGAGTATTCAATAAATATTTGTACAGGTGAACTGAAGGTAGCAATGTACCATGATATATTTTATAAAATTATGTCCCATGAGTAATAACTGAATGGAAGATGTATAGAATACTTGAGCTGAAATAATCTCTAAGAGTTTTTAATGACCTTTGGTTTAGTTATAGCCATGGAAATGTCCAAATTCTGATGCTCCTCCCTAGTTTTGTGACATCCTGAAGCATTTCAAATTATTTGATATTTATAGTGAAACCTTGTGATTTTATATAGCTTATACACTTCTATAAATTGAGAAGAGGGTCACAAAATTAAATACAAGGCTTTATTTAATTATGCAAGTCTAGGAGTCACATACTTAAATTATCTAGCATGGCCTTCTCATCTCACCCTAGGTTAGAAATTTCAAAGCCTCTGACTTTTCATCTTTATCAGAGAGGTAGACTGAAGGTAAGCATATTCCCTTTTGCCTTTTCCCTGATGCACAGATGTCCTTACTTCATTCCTTTGTCATAGTGTCTTTTTCTCTGATGTTCAAATGTCTGCAGCTCATGCAGTTTCTGTCACCACTCTGCCCTGATTATTACTGCTGTTACAGCCAACGTTGCCAACCCGGAGTCCCCTTCCTCTTTCTCTAATTTTCCAATTTCTTCTGCCTGCTATGGCTCACTCATGTTCTGAAAACAACAAAAACACCAATAAGGCTTTCCCTCAGGGAAAGCTCCCTTTCCTTCTATGCAGTGAACTTGACGGATCAGATGAAATGATGGGCTCTCTGGCTCCTGTTCTGTGTCAGCTGGTTATTCATGGGCTGGCTGCATTTTCACTTCAATTCAAAGGCTGTGTTTTCAGCTTTTGTTCCAGAGATACTTTGGAAATTGAGAATTTTAAATACTTGAATTTTAAGTAATTGCATTTTTATTATTTTTCTCATGATAGGTCATTGGTAACCATTTTGTCTCTACATGGCCTTGTTACTTTAATAGCGGCATTAACAAATGAACACTTTAGAATTGATATAAATATGTGTTACTTAGAATAAAAGGGTTAGAGTGAATCAGAAGCAAGACAGATCAGATTTTATGGGAGGCATAGAAGGTCATGAAATGACTTTGGTTTGTTTGGAGCATGATAGTGACAATAAAGAAAAGAATGAAGATATTGGACAGGAGAACATAAAAATAATGTAAAGGGAAGAGGGAACAAAACAGCAAGTTATAGACTAACAAAGACACATATTTACCTATATCATAGGGTTTCTTGAAAACCCTGCATTGTATTAAAAAAGAAGTGTAGATCTGTAATTAGACCAACTGGGTTAATATTCCCATCTGACTATTCAGTAGCTGAGAGACCAAAGCCAAATTTCTTAGTATCTTTAAGACTCTTTTTTCCATTATGTAAAAATTATGCACAATTATTGTGCATGTGGAATTAGACAGTATATAGAAATCCCTAAAACACAGACTGCACTGTAACTTCTCATTCAGTAAATATGTTTTCTCTATACTTAATAGGTTGAAACGACATAACATTTCAGTTGAAAAAATGAAATGAGTGTATTTTCCAATTAGATACTTAGCAAGTGACATTCACTCTTCCATGCCACCAGAAAAATTTTGGAATGTTCAGAATATAATATAGTAGTGCAGGAAGTACCATATAATAAGCACAAATAAGGAGCCATTTTCTTCATGAAAAAATTAAATAGAAACATAGAAAATAAATTTTGTACTTTAATAATTATTAGGTTAGTGTGGAATAAAATTTTCCCCCAAGAAATAAAACTTATGATGAACTAAATGAAGGATTCTTCTTTTACCTGGATGAACAAAGCTAGAAAGAGTGTGTATCCCACCCTAAAAATAAGAAAAAGTTGTAATTGTTTTTTGAATCCATCATAAAACTGAGTTCATAGGACAAAAATCCAGAATTTTCAACCCAAGTGTCGATCCCTCCATGGGGAAATGGGACATGGAGATGGTGCTGGATGTGGCTGAGAACAAAACTGAAAAAATATAGATTAAAAGAATAAAAGGAAAAGAAAAACAAAAACAAAAATCAGAACAGAGCATCTAAGAGTTCTGGGACAAAATAAGATGTTCCAGAAGAAAATGCGAGAGAACAGAGCAGAGGAAAGATTTGAAGATATAGGAGAAACTTTCTTTACAAAAAACAGGAACTGAGCTAGATTTTTCCTGAGAATCTTTAAAAATAATGGAAGTCATCCAATTATATATTCAAAAAGTCAAGAAAAAGCCAAACAAGGGAACTAAACAAGTGTGTGTGCATGCACACACACCCCTCTACATATCATATTCAAACTACAGACAACCAAAGATGAAAAGAAAGCACCAAAAACTGTGCTACAAGATACCTTAGAAAAGGTTCTTCATGTGGTAGGAATAAGACACCAGACAGAAACATGGACATACATAAAAACATGAAGAACTTCAGTAAAGGTAAATATAAAGGTCTATATAAAAGGTTGTTTAAAGTTTTAATTGCTCTAACAGATAATTGCCTAAATCAACAATAGTAACACTACACTGGAGTTTTGTAATATATGTAAAATGAAGTGCCTGTCAATGATACCTCAAAATTTGCGCACAGTATAATAATGATCAATTCATTTATTTTTAATTTTTTGCCATTTGAACATTAGTACGTACGTTTGTAAGCAAGTAACCTCTGGGTCATGAACACATAATGCACTGTGGAATTGTGCACCAGGAACCTATGTAATTCTTGTTAACCAATGTCACCCCAATGAGTCTAACAATAAAAAACAAAACAAAACAAACAAGTAACCTAATTTGTGCAAATAGCATTTTGCATCATTTCAAAGTGTTAATACACATTATTTCATTTGATCTTCATTGTAAAGCCTGTTATTGGGATGGCTGTTTCAGCTGATTAAGAGATAAGAATATGGTAATTCAGAGAGGTTGCATGACTTGCTGGAGCCAAGACTAGAAATCCTATACAGAGGCAGCTTACCTCTACGCAGTGTTAGGGTGGCTGCCTCCCAAGAATATAACACAGTGCTGCAGCTTGGACTATTACAAAGATTATCTGTGCCCACCAACTGCACACTACTTGTTTTAACAGATGATGTGTCCTTAGGTGGTGGCACAGAATATTTGTACCCTAGTAACTTATAAGAAAGTGTAACTTTGACCCCACTCAATCTAGTAGTCATTAAAAGCTTAGTTATGTAACTGAACTTTTTTTTTTAAATTAACTAGTCAAAGGTAGTTAGTCCAAAATTTAGCTACTTCCAGTTGCCTACAGTGTAAATGGGTGCGTGGATCACTGTGGTAAGTGGAGTAATGGAAGTGATGGGCCTCACTGAGACAAGGGTGCCACGCGAAAGGGTTTTGCAGGCTAAGGCTGGTTCACAGTGTTTCTTAGGGAGAAGGATAAATGTAGAAGCTAAGAGGAGGCATTTAGAAAATTTTATAGCAAGTTGAATATAATTTATGTCTCTTAAATCTAAAAATAGAAAATATGGGCTCGTATTTTTGTCTTGTTCATTTCTTTTTGTCTAGCAATTTATTTGTAATTATATCATACAAAACTATTGATTCATGAAGGATAGGACATTTAAAAACAAAACTAGTACATCAGTGCAATTAATCTGAGAAGCACTGGTCCCTAGATGTTCAAACTAACTAGATAAAAGTAAGACAAATGCCGAGAATCTGTGGCCAGACTTGGCCTGTGGCTTTCCACTTTCCAATCTTGCGTTTAGATATTCTAAATTTGAGACATATTCAGCAGGAATGCATTGTTCTCACCTCATTCAGAATTGATTTCACTGACCTGTACTTTACCATTATGTTTTCAGTCTACATTGAGCCCTATGGAATATACTGCTGAATTTATAACAAGGGTTTTATGAAAAATCCAGGTCACTACTTTATACAGTGTCCTTTTATAATGATCTGCAGAAGAAATGTTTCTCACACTTTGTTTTTCAGCAGCTATACTGATTTTATTACTGATATATTGAATGAGTAGTAGGTTACTAGGATACTCAAAAATTTCAGTCCCTAATAACTATAAAGTGGCTTATGGTATATATTTTTAATTATATTATTTAATTATAGATGATTTTGATTAATTTCATGTCTCCTACACTATTGACCAGTAGTTTTTTCTCATAATGCATTTCAATTTGTAGCAAAGTAAGGAAAAACTATAAAGATGACAAGTGGAGAGGAAGGAAGACAGCCAGGCAGACAGACATATACTCAAACACACTTGCATACTGCTTATTAAAAATCTGAATAAATCTGAAATACATTAGTTCTTTATTACATTGTATTCTCCTTGACTCCTAGTTGCAAGTATTCTGGGGAAAATATGAATGAAAAGTTTTACTGTTAAAAATATACGTAGTAGGGGGACATTTACTGTAATTTTCCATACACAAGCGTAGGCAGTAAAATTTACCCATGTTTCCTCCATTCAGAACTGGCTGCTATTAACCAGATGTGAACACTGGAGCCCCTCCATTATTACTATCCTCCTATGTCCACGTGGTCTCGCTATATTTCAGGTTCCCGATTTAAGCTGGGCCCTATCTGTATGCAGGTTGTGTAACTGGAGAGATAACAGCATCCTACTGAGATAATATGCTTTTATTCCTAATGGCAACCTGTGGAGTAGATGAACAGTATGTATTATTACAGCAATTGCAAGAAAACTTCAGACCAGATTTGTATCCTATTTAACTTGTTACGACAATTCTGTGATTCCCAGAAAGAAGTTTCTATGCTGCTAAGCAGGAAAAGAAGCCAACCTATTAAGAAAAAATTACATGTGGTTTTCAGCTCTCTATAATGGGAGCTGAAATTTTGTATAATTAATTATACCTTATGCAGATAAAAAGCAAATAAGTTTAAAAACAAACCACTCTGCTGGTAAAAGTGTGGAAAATATTGAAAGCCCATTTATTATCAGTAGTTTCATAACCATTGCTAAGCTTTGTTCTAAAATTTTGAATATACTGGGTTGAATTTCATGGAAGAAAAAGTAATTGTACCTCACCTCTGAGACTCACTGGGAACTTCTTGATTACTAATTAAAGCTGCTAAGTAGTAAGTGAACTTGTATTGAATGGAAGCTTTTTCCTTGCTGATGAGACAGCGCTACCTCTAAAATGGGGTATAGCAATCCATAGATAGAATAAAAATTGCTTATAAAAGGAAATGACTCTTCATTCAGTCGAAACAGCGGGGTCCAGAAAACAAGAAAGTCACTATTAATTACCTAGCCTGGAAATTGCCCAAATCCCTGGAAACTATCCAAGGTCAATTTTTCTTCATCCTAAAATTATCCTTCTGAAGCACACAAAAATTTTATTGACATGGACCAGTTATAAATAACATGAAATGAATTAGAACATTCACTTTCAAGCCAAAAATTTATGCAGATGAACTATTTTCTAAAATTTGTCTTTCTGATATACCAAAATATGAATAAAACATATAAATACTCAAGCATATACACACATACGTACATACATACTTATGCACATCCAAACTAATATAAATACACATGCAAATATATGTATATGCAAATGCAGCACACATGCATATACTTCTAAATATACACATAACACATTCATAAAAATATACACGAACACATAGAGACACACTTATATATGCATATAACACTTATTTAAATACTCTAAATTCAAAAACTGTCAATTCTTAAATTTGCTATGAAGACAAACACAAAGACTTTCAATTTGAGATGAGAAACCACAGGATAAACAAGACGACAGGAAAGATAAACCTGATACGGGGCAGTTGAACCGGGCAAATCTTACCTCTCTTGGTAGTATTTTTCCAGTATTCTCTTCTTATTTCCATCTTAGTCTTGACCTTTGTGGATGCTTCCTCTCCTTGGGCTCCTACCTCAAGCTCATCAGCCCTCAGAAGGACGCAGGCCCAGGAGTAGAGGCAACCTCTGCTTCTACTTGGGGGGAGGTAGGTATATGTCATCATCATCACTGTTATTAAAAGATAATTGTATGTTACATGGTGGTTAGGCATTATAAAACCTTACTACGCACTTAGGCCCTGCTTTACCTAGGAAATGATATCCAATATGAAATCAAACCTGCAGAGCAAAAAAGATAGAAAAAATAAATAATAAATCAATACCTAAATGGACTGCAAAGTATAATTTACATAGAATAAAAAACAATGCGTGTTCTTACATCATTTGCTTGAATTATTGTCTTCATTCAACAAACATCTATTAAACTGGTTTGTGAAAGTACAAGATAAGTGCTCTAAATTAGCAAATGAATAAACTGACATGAATCAATTTGAGATGCAACAGAAAAGAATGTTCTTTATCAGACACTTAATGCCCATACAGGGAATTTAATTCTGTGATTAGGAAACCATTACCTACACTCTCTCACCCTTGCCTCCCTGGACCCAAACCTTGCCCTTGTATTGAACTCAGAGTTCTTGTTTAATCAGTTCAATGGAAGTTACCAAAACTGGATGTGCAGAAAAAGAAATTACCCTTATTTTCTTGCTTTCTCAACTTTTAAGTTTACAACAAAGATCTGTTTTGGCAGCAATTGCCCATTAGTCACAAAGCAGAAGCATGAGATAAATGGGTTGGAAAACTAGAAGGTACTAGTGGCTTAGATAAGAAGAGATAAGCAAATGACTTAAATAAGAGGGCATAGGCAAATAAGCTACAGTTTTCTAAAAGCTCTTATCAGGGACAGATGAACAACCATCAACTCAACTCACATGAGGTCATAGAGTTGCTAAACATAAAAAATCTTTATTGGAAATAAAATGATGCAGCCATCTTCTCTAACATATTATACCCTTTCTAGAATTTCAAGAAGCACAACTACTACAACACAAAGGAGAGAGGAAGGGAAGGAGGGAGCGATGGAGAGAGGGAAGCACAGAGACAGAGCACAAGCCCCCACAAAGAGAGAAAAACAGAGGAAGAGAGGGAGAGACTGATTTAATTGAATTGGGGAGTAACTCATTAGTATGACAAAAGGTGCACAAATACTTTAAAAATATCTTAATTTTTCTGCTTCTTTTCCTGTCTCAGTAAATGTCACTCTGTTTTATGAATCAAAATTTCTAATCTGTTCATTTCATCTCTTCCTCCTTTGCTACCCATACCTATTTCTTTTTTTTTAAATCTGGTTTCCTCTTATCTCTTAATCCATACATCTCCCATGCTTCTAATACATTTAGTGTTTTCCATCATAATAAGTCATTTTGGAAATATAGCAGCTCACAATTTTATAGGCCAATGTGGCATCTACCCAAGAGAACTTCAAAAGTTACCTTAATTTTTGGACAGATATAATATGTAAGTACAAGTCTAATTCCTGCAAATGAATACCTATGGTTTTAAATTCCTTTTATATGTTTTGAACCAAAAGCATTTACATTTCAGAATGTAGATCCTATATAAATACTAAGTAGCTTAATATAATAAACTAATATTTACCTTCAATATGTTCTTTTAAACTAATATTTGCTCTAATTTGGAAAGGTTAAGAGCAGATTTCTATGCTGCAAGAATAATATATTATGAAGAATAAATGCCTCTGACATTTATTACTATAATTAAATAAAACCTACGGCATTGTTAATTTGATACATTGTGTCTATCCATGGATTGCATAATCATTATTATCCTGAATGGTTATTAGGAATAAATGCTAAGTGTTCACATAAATGACTGCCATTGGAATTATTTTTACATAGCCAAACTAACGTTTCTATTTCATAAGTGGAGTCATTAGTGTTGATAGCATCCCCAAATAACGTATATTTATCATTAACACAAATATCCTAACATAATATAAATAAATGCTTCTTCCATGAATAAAACAAAATCCCGAATCTTAAATTTACCTGAGTCGCAGATTAAAAACTTTGCTGTGCTTAGTCTGGTTGGGGGGCGTTATGAAGATAAGAGAAAGGACTAATCATCATTATCTTCCTTCCTGCTTTTACAAGAAATTTATTTAAACCAAACCTGACAGCTGTGCTTCTCTAACTTTAACATCCATGTGAGCCACCTGAAGGTATTGTTAAAATGTAGATTCTTATTCAATAGGTTTGGGGCAGGACCTGAGATTCTTAACAAAGGGATTCCTAACAAACTCACAAGTGAGCTGTCACTCTGGGAACTACGCTTTGAATAGCAAGGTTCAATGGAACTTTAAAGGTGGAGACAAGCTAGTTCAATGGTATGTAACCAAGAGCCTATAAATCTCCTCAGCATTATACACAGGTTTTAGCATTCTGTGAGTTCCGAGAAATCAATGCAAACTTTTATGCAGATATGAGCATATTTTCATTTCTGAAGAGTGAGTTCCTAGTTATCAGATTCTGCTAGAGGCGTATGGCCCAATTTATGTAATGAATTTAATCCAGTCCATTTTTACATGAGCAAGCTAAGATCTAAGGAAGTTAAATGATCTGACTCACTTCAATAGTTAGGAAGCTCTGGTGCCTAACCCAGAGCCTTTTAATGGTACTAAGTTTGTTTTTCAAGCTTTGATTAAAGAGAAAGGTTTAATAATTAAGTAAATTAATGAAATAATGAAGGAGCAAATAAACAAGTGAATATGAACACATCCATGCAAATGAATATTTTTATTTATTTTGAAAAGAAACTGATAGTATCAATATTTTATGGCATTGATATGGAAAAGCAAACACTGAAAAAAGGAAGGTAGGGAAAACAAACACAGAATTTGAAGTTTAACCCCACAATTTATCTTTATCTCTATGAACGTAAAACTATGCAAATGCTCAATCCTTAGTCTCTAGTATGAAAATAATCAATTATTAAGCATTGAAAAAAAATCTTTGATTTTTTTTCTCCAGAGAAATGTAGTAACAAACTGTATAGCTTGTTTTCATTAGCCACTTATGCCTAATTATAAATACAGAATGGCAGAGGTGCAGGTTCCTAAAAGAATTAATTACTCCAGTGATAGGTGAGATGAATGGGACAGTAATTTAATAATGAGTTTATAATATCAGTGAAACCTTCATATCAATATTGGCCAAGCTAGGCTATGTTTTTGAAGTTAGCAGTTTCCAGAAAAGGTAGCTAATTAGGGTATAATGTAGACACTTGAAGCATACATGTGTGCTCAAGACTTCCATCTTCACCATAGATGTGTGATGCCTTGAACAGAGAGCAAGCTTCTGTGACTTGTCCAAAGGTCAATGGACTCTGGGTAAGATATATAAGATGACAAAGGACACCCTCAGATAAAAGAAATGCAAAATTTATAATCATACAGTTTTTAAGCAGGCATGATTTTCTATTTAATTTTCAATTATGAAATCAAATGAAAAGAAGAATAGAGATTTTTCAGAGGAGAGATACAGAAAGTTTGCAGATATTCATCAGAGAAGATCCTCTGTCATATCTGAGTCTGATGAATTCTCAGGCTTTTGTTAGCAGAATGTCTGGCTAATAAGGCAAACCACAAACCACAATTTTATCCTCCTTCTTTACCATCATATAATTAAATTATAAAGTTAATTTTAACTTTATAAATTATATAAGTTTATAAATAAAATAAAAATATGACAAACTATAAGAAACAGTAGGTAACTCTTTAAAACTTTTCTATCATGGTCAAAGGTGTTTAAAGAAATCGGAAAGGGCTTGGCATTTCTTTTTTTTTATTTTTTTTTTAAGTTTTTGTTTGTTTGTTTGTTTTGTTTTCTCTGCTTTTTGGTATGTGGGCAGCTCCCCAACTGGGAATCGAACCCAGGCTGCAGCACTGACAGCGCCAGCGCCAAAGCCTTAAGTCACTATACCATCAGGGAACTCCCATTGGCATTTCTAAAGAAGCAATTTTCTGCCAGAATACTGTAGCTGGGCCACAAAATTATGCCCACGATATTTCCCATCAGCTGCCAGAATGTGTTTAAATTGCAAATTTCACTAGGTTCCATCTAATCTTTAACATCCATCAATGGCTTTAATTGACCTCAGGATAGTTTGAACAGCTTGGAATGGCCTTGAAACCTTTCCTGATCTGTTTCTTGTTTGTGTCCCAAATCTCATTTCCCACTGGTTCTCAGTCCATATTTCAAGTTTTAGTAATATTGATTTGAAAGGCCTTCTTCGCACTCACCTATGTAAAAATGTGTTTCTTTTTTAGCTTATACTTTCTTTGTACCTGGAGCACCCTTTTTTGGCCTTGTTCATTAACTCAAAACTGAGGCGTCACTTCTTCCAGAAAACCTTCCCCAAACCACCAGTCTGGGATGTTTGATTCTCACACCAAATTTTCAATATTTTTACCTTAGCACATAATGTATCATTCTAAAATTATCTTGTGTTTGTCTTTCCTTCTACATTGTATAATCTCTGAGACAAGTACCATGGTTTTCAGGTTTGTGTTCCTATCACTACTAAGTGATAAGCACATAGTAGATGCTCAGGGAGTGTTTTTGCTTTTTCAACTTTATTGTGATATGATTGACAAATAACATAAAAATTTTTTAAATGTACATTGTGGTGATTTGATATACATTATAAAAGCATTCCCACTATATAGTTATTAACATATCTATCACCTCACATGATTGATTGCTTGATTGATTTGGTGAGAACTAAGTTCTAGTCTCTTACCAAATTTCAATCATATAATACAGTGTGATCAATTATAGTCGCCGTGTTGTACATCATACTCTGAGACCATATTCATCTTATAGTTGAAATTTTGTACCCTTTTTTTTTAAACCAACTTCTCCCTGTTTCCTCCACCCCTGAGCTCCTGGCAACCATTTTTCTGATTTCTGTTTCTGTGAGTTTTACTTCACATTTTTTGTTTAAGATTCCACATATAAGTGATACTCTGCAATATTTGTCTTTTTTTTGGCTGGCTTATTTCACGTGGATGCCCTCATTGTCCATCTATGTTGTCACAGATGAGAGAATATTTTTTTCCTAATGGCTAAATAATATTCATGTGCATGCATGTATGTGTGTGTGGGGGGGGGGAGGGGGGTGGTAAGACATCTCTATCCTTTCATTGGTTGATGGACATTTTGGTTACTATGAATAATGCTCCTAATGAACATGGGATTGCACATAGCTCTTCAATATCATACTTTCATTTTTTAAAAATATACACCCAGCAGTGGGATTGCTGGATCATATGATAGTTTTTATATTTCTGCCAGTAGTGCATGAGAATTCCCTGTTCCCCACACCATCACCAACACTTGTTATCTCTTGTCTTGTTGACTATCATTCTTACAGTTGTGAGGTGATACTGCATTGCGGTTTTGACTTGGACATCTTTGATGATTAGTGCCGTTGTGCACCTTTTCATGTACTTCTTGGCCATTTATATGCCTTCCTTAAAAAAAAAAAATATCTTTAGATCCTCAGCCCATTTTTTCATGATTTTTTTATTTTTATTTTTTTGCTGTTGAATTGTATGAGTTATTTATATGTTTTGGATATTAACCCCTTATCAGACATATGATTTGCAAATAGTTTCTCCTATTCAGTAGGCTGCCATTTTATTTTATTGTGGGTTTCCTTTTTTGGGAAGAAGCTTCAGTTTGATGTAATCACACTTGTTTGTTTTTTATTTTGTTGCTTTTGCATCAGATCCAAAAACAAACAAGAAAGGAACTGCTTCTTTAACTGAACTGAGCATCACTCAATCATAGATGCCATTGGTGAAAACCAAGGTGATGGAGTTCAACTAGAGCCAATTATGTGAATTTTAGGTATGAAACATGAGAAGAATTTCAGTCCTCAGGTCATGTTACCCAAACTCCCTATCCATCTCTTTCAATTATAGTATCCTGTTTTGTCATTTTATTATTACTTATACCATTTGAAAATTTATTTTATTATTTATCTCCACTACTAGAAGTAACACTCCAAGAAGGCAGAGATCTTGTTCTCAGCTATGTCTCTATCCCTAACACAGTCCAAGCATCAACAGTGTGTATATATCTAAAGGAATGAATAATATATTTTCTTTACATACTGAGTTTTCGCAGTTATCTTTACATGGGTTTCTTGGATTAAAATTTGTGGAAAGATCATATGTTTTGGACTTTTAAATCCCAATTGTTTTTCTCCTTCTCTTTTATTCTTTCTTGCTTGCTTACTTTCTTGCTTTTCTGCTTTCTTTTCTTCTTAGTTTCAAATACTTACTAGGTTCCTATTACATGTGAGGTACCAATTATGAATACATCAGACTATGTACTATGACCCTAAATATTTAAATATTTATATATGAAAATGTTAGTATTTCTATCTTGTTCTGAATATTGTATAGCATTTGATTTGTCCTTGTTATTCAAGTGTATAACATAGTGCCAGTACATAGCTGTTTAAATGATCCATCTATTTAAGGTCCATTTAAGAGAACAAAACACATACTATTTGAGACTCTAAAGAACTCCAACCAAGAAGAACAACAATAAATTCATTTATTTATCCATTAGCTCACTAGTGCAGTCCTGTGGGCTAAATAGAGCATTGCTGAGCAGCTGGTATTCCACAGTGAAAAGGCACAGCAGTGTGGATCCATGGCTCATTCTTGGAAGCACGAGTATGCTTAATGGTATTCAAGTATTCAATAGTATTATTGGAACTTGAATGATGGAATATGGAGACTGAAGACCAAGGAACAATTATGATGATTTTCTGGTTTTGGCTTGGTGGTGACATTCAAAAAGATACTGAAAAGGGGACAGGTTTGTTGCCATTGATGTTACCACAGTTTCTCTGTACTTGACCTTTTTCAGTTTGTTTGTTTTTGTTAATGCATAAAAGGTGGTGGGAAAATGGGTGAGGAAGAGAAACTGATTCACTAGAATTCTCAGGTTTTGAACTAAAGTGTGCTTTTCTTTGCCTGCCACTCACTGTCCACTCCCCCACCATCACTGGCCCAGTCCCATGGCCTTTTCGCGTCTCTCTGATATTGGGCCAGTATGCCTCCTAATGTGTGCTTATACCACTCTCCATTTTTCACTTCCCCAATCTATCTTGCAAAACAGAACTTTGTAAATGCTACGTATATACCAGTATCTTTCTCATTTAAGAGCCCGCCAGCTTCTTGAGGGCAGGCTAAATAGCGATGTATTGTATTTAAGTGTTCTCACACCGTGAACACCCGGCTGAAGGACTCTCAGTCCTTCCCTATTGTGATTTGTAGACTATATAATTTGTAATCTATATGTAAATTGCATAAACCTTATACAAATAATTCAAAATGAATATAGTCTCATTACTAGTCCCTGAATATAAACAGACATCTATCCATATTAAGATAAATGACTTTTTAAATATCTTTCTTTCCAAAGTCATATTTCTACAGAGTAAAATAATGGAAAGCCTGCAGAAGTATTGGCAATGTAGGTAGGAGGAAAAGGACTGGACTAAGTGACTCTGCCACTTACCTGGCCCTGAGATGGACTTGGGGGGGTGCATACTTCACCTGTCCCAGACATTAGTTTTCTCATTTAATGTACAATTGTAAAGACATTGCTGGCTCCTAATTTCCCTGATCTATGTTTTTGTGAAACTCTATTGAGGACACTATATCATCACGTTTAGTGTTACATAAAAACACATTTATAGTTACCACTTCTACCTTTTGTTCATCTCTTCTTGTCATGGCCTAACCCTATTGTGGAAAAAATATTGTTGAACAAGAGTATTCTTTCTGATATTATGTTTATGTAGATATAAAGAAAAGAATGGCAATTGTTATCTGGATAATTCAAAAAAAGGAAGGTTTACTGGATATATCAAAGTGATTAAAGTAGAACTATTTTTGCCTGAATTTGATCTTTACTTAGTTATCCATGCATAGGGAAGAAATGACTCTACAGTGTATTTCATGTCCCAGTTAATGAGAAAGAGAAAGAAAAATATATAAACACTGTAAAGGAAGAGAAAAAACTATCATGTTTGCAGATAATACGATTTTCTTCTAGAAAATCGGAGGGAATATACATACTTAAAAAGAAAAAACATAATAATAGTTAGCATCCAGAAGGAGATATATCATTAAAATAATCTGAAAGCTTTCTATAGATGGCCAAATACTATATTTATATGATTGACTTTACTTTTTAAAATTGGATGTTAAACTTCTGAAGTGCTTTTTTTTTTATTTTTAAAATAAAGTTATAGTTCTTTTCTGGTGACATTACAGTAATTTCTACAACTGGCTCTAGTTTCACACTAAGTTATGCTTTAGGTTTTCATCACCAGTAACATGTCTCAAACATTTGAGAAAACAAACCCACAAACAGCAAAAAACTTCAGCACTGTTTTGGTTGAGGTGATAGTAACAAAATTATGAAAAGTGGTGACATTTTCTAAAAATATTTTACAGCTACATAGAAACTTTAGGAGTCCAATATATAAATACACACATACATGTGTATATAGATCTCTATGTACACACACACACACACACACACACACACACTCACACACACATATTTTTATAAGGAATATAACTTTACTGTACAAGGTGTTTTATAGTCAGAACATTTTTATTGTCTTCCATGTTTTTGTGATTAATGCACTATTTCTGCTGGACATTGTCCTCAAACTGCACCAATGCCACTTTTCAAGAACGTGACTTCAGACTAGAGACTGACTTTCAACTCAGTCATACCCACACTCCTCTCATGCTCACCCCCACGTGTCCCAACGTTCAACTGGGTCGAGTGAGTCAGAACTAGATGCCAGTTGTACCTACAGGCACCAGGGGTTCCCACAGTCTCTGATACATGGCTGATGTGGGATTCAGGGCAAACATGGTTTTATAACTGTAAAGGCACCATCACAACTAGCAATTTGGGGCCCAGAGGCAAGCAGCAGAAATCCTGCCCTTGAATATAACTGTGGAACTCCCAGAGAGGTTTTACGAACAGTGCCTACACCTGGTAGCTTCTTTTTTTAACTAATAGGTATTTTAAGATTGTTTCTTTAATATTTTGCACCCTTTAACTTTATTATGAAAAATGTAAAACATATAGAAAATTTGAAAGAATATTATATACGCCCACATCCTAGATTCTATAACTAGCAAGCGTTATTTGTTCTTGGGTATTCATATATTTATCTCTTTGTCAATTTTTTTGGTTTTTTTGGTAGTTCCCTGGCTGGGAATTGAACCCAGGCCACGGCATTGAGAGTGACAAAACCTAGCCACTATACCTCCAGGGAACCCCAATTTTCTTTTTTTGATGCAAAGTGAATTGCAGGTATCAGTACACTTTAGCATACATATCATAAACTAGAGTTCAATATCTGTTTTTGTTTTTTTTTCCTTTTGACTTATTTAATGTGAGTTGGAAAGATGGATATTTTAGAGATGAATCAAATCTTACGAGACTCTAAACTCTACTTTGATAGTAAGAATAATAGCTAATGTTTATTGAGCATTTCTGTGTGTGAAAGACCCTGTTTTAAATATTTTAGGTATGTTAACCCATTGAATTCTCACATCATCTTCATGGTATAAGTCCTATTATTACGCTCACTTTACACATAAAGTGAGTGTAATAACACGTAAGGACATTAGAGTCTAAAATAGGTAATAATTAGGCTTAATTTGTTAAGTTCCCTTTGTGTAAATAAAATACCCAGTCAGCATTTTAGAGACCTTTTAGTGATATCAGACATCAGTCTCTGGACCATTGTGGTTCTTGACTAAATTTGTATGGTTGTGGCAAAATAAAATGCATTTAAAAAGTAGTAAGTTTTCATAAACCTAATTTTGATCAATTCATAGAATTGTAAGATTATAATTCATGATTATTTGATGTCAACTGACATTGCTTTTGTTCAATTATAAAAACAATAGATGGCAAGTTTATTTTGTATTGTTGGCTGTTTTACTTCTTTGTTTTCCTGCTCTTACTAGAAAAAATATATCAGTGTTATTTTATTTAAACATTTTCTGGTTCATAAAATCCCCAAATCTGAGAACCCTTGAATTTTAGCACAACTAAATGAATAAAGAAATCTTATACATTTAACTTTTTGTTTTTAAAAAATTAACAAAATTATTAGTTATTCAAGAGGATAGTTGTTATGAGTGATTAATCTTTCTTGAATAGCCTATTCTCTTTTAACAGTTGGAAAGAATGCTCCCATCATGCCTTTTTATAACCTTGCAGGGCTCAAGTCTTGCATGTTTTCTAAGGTTTTCATTCTGCCGGTTGACTGTCTTATATACAAGGGATTTTTTTAGCATAAGTTAGAGAAGTTGCAAATACATTTTTAAGTGACAAAAATAATAGGGATATCAGTATCATTAAAAAGTAACTAAACAACAACAACACTCCTGCAGCTCTCTATAAATCTGATCAAGAGTTGTCAGTCTTCACACGTACAGGTTTCAACCACCTTGAAATAAATCTTCTTGTATTTGACTAGTTTGATTTTGTCTGCTTTAATGTCACTTTAGCTCAAACTTGCACCATTCAAAAAACATCTAAACAGTAATTCTGTTTAGCTGTCTCTGTGGGTAAGTAGACATGGAAAAGGAGGAGGAACAAAAGAACCAGAGACATAATTTTTGTACGTGTCTTACATTTAAAAGAAAATAAATGTGTATGTATACAAACAAAGCCTTGACTCCTGGTGATTTGTCTGTTATCTACCATTCACCTCTAATTTGAAAAAAATGATTCCTTGAGCAAAGACCAAGTTAAGACAGCATGACCTAAATAATTGTCCTTAAACTTGACTCTGATCCCTCATTGAATTTTCTGAATTTAGTCGTTTAACTTTTTTTGGCACAGAGAAACAGACCTTATTTAACAGGCCTATTTGCATTTATAATTACTCTGATTTGAATGGAGATATTCCAAAAATCCATATCTCTTGAAAAGCTCAATCATGCTTGATAAGCTAAACTTCAAACATACAAATAAACTTTATTTTCCACTAGTGTTGCTGCAAATATCTGACATAGTTTCTTCTTACATTGTTTGAGGTTTGCATTGACACAGAATCTCAACTAGCCGTGTTACATAACTGAAACTCTTGGATTAGGCACTGGAATCTTGGTCAGTAGTTTTTTTCAGTATTTTTGCCCCCCTGATTTAAACACAGCTAAAATCACATCATTTAGAATCACAGTCTGTGCTCAATCTTCATGATATGAATTTTATTTTACAATACTTCTGAAATTTTCTAATGAGTCATATGAATTTTAAGTAATATTTTTCTTATTCTCTCTGAAAAGTACTATATAAATGAATTATTTTAATTAAATGATGGCAATATTAACATAAGTAAATTTACCCTGTTTATTTTAGCATTGACTGCTTATATATACAGTCATAGGTTCTATCTTACAAGTATTTTAAATTGCTTGATATGTCAGGTGACTAATATCACTTGATAAATGAAGGCACAATGTAGAAGTCAGTCTGAAGTGGGTGTTGTGAACAAGGTGAGATGGGCCGGGCTCATTGGAGAGGAGAATGTCAGAACTCAGATGGACCCTTCAGCAAGATGAAATTGGTCAATCGCCATCATAGTCAGGGGGCATATAAAGAGGTGAAAATTGTAGAGTAAAGGCAAATTATGCTGAAACAAAGTGACCAGCGTAATGTCAAAGCAGCAACTAGCAAGAGTCTAACTAGAAGAAAGGAAAGTGGGTGTTAGGGAAAAGCAACAGTAATACCCAGAAGAAGAGTAAATTGACAGCAGCTGGGCTACGAGGAACTTTCCGAGTGCCAGACAGAACTTGGCCTGACTCTCAGATGCTGTTAAAGCTGTCTTTTGCTATAGGTTGTTCCATGTGCAACCTACAGACATGGATTTCTGACACCATCATCTAATATGTTCACTTTGTTGATTCCTACCTAGAAAGTTAATTCCTCAATTACTTGCTTCATTTTTGAGCATAATTTTAAACCAGACACGATAATAGGTGCTGATAGTGCCTTAAAATCTCCGTCACTAACAAGCAAGCAATTACCTACCCTCCAAGACAGCAAATGCCATGGAAATTCGACTGCTGAGGCACAAAGCAGAGGAGACTGCCCAGGGATCCTGCAGATGGTTGTGGAGCTCCTGCAGAGTAAAGGGTACTTAGCTATGAGAAAAGTAGGGACTGTACCCCAGCCTGAAATTCACCAGCCAAGCCATACCACCTGATCCCCCTGGTGAGGTTATTGCCATGCCACTGCACCTCAGAGGAGGCATGTTGGTTTGGAAACTGGCAGTTCCAAGGGGGCAAATTCTTTGTAGTTTGCCCAAGGTAGCTTAACACAGGGTGGGTGCCTGCAGGAGGAGTGTGGTTCGTTAAACCTCTGAGAAGCCACACAGCTATAAAATGCACCCATGACCTGGGCTCTCATTTTCAGCTTTCCAAATCCTTAAATCTGATCTTGCTAAAGAAATAAGAGTGGATCAATAGATCCAGCTTTTGAGCAGCTCACATTCTTTCTTTGTATATACTATATATGTGGCTTAAAACATTCCATCAGTGTCTTATTACTTGTGGAATACTATTCAGATCTTTTGATAAGCTCTTACAACAGTGTCTTTCAAACTTTTAGTGGGACTCATAGGAAAAAAATGTGCACTTTTTATCGCTATTCATATATTCTACCACACAGATGCATACACACACCTGTGCACACACATTAAGCAATCACTTTGTGAAAACTGATTTCTTAATATATAGGCAGTGCATTCTGATTTTTCTATGATATTCCTTTCTGTTCTATTTCATTGGTGCACATTTAGTCATGAATCTTTTTTTCTACAGTAAAGTAAGATTGGTACAATTTCCATTTACGCAATTGCAATCGCAAATTGTTTCTTCCTGACATGACTAATCGACTACTTTGTTGAGAACTGTATTTCCCACATCACTCTACATACTCTTAACCCCGCAAATTTTGGTTTATCCCTGAGATAGCTAATTGCATTCAGGGAGCGTGGTTTTTGTGACTTTAATTTCAGGAAGAAAAAGGTGGGCAGGAGGCCTTTGTGCTACCACCTCCCCAGCAAGTCCTCACACCAGTATGAATGCAGTACAATGACTACAATAGTACTGTAGGTACTATGTGAGGAAATGCAAGGGGCCCAACTAGACACCAAGCATTGAGAAGGAAATCTTGAAATCTCTGAGTAGGATGATTTATAGAGGGTGTATTAGTTTCCCATTGGTGCTATACATATTACCACAAATTAAGTGGCTTAAAACAATGACAGTTAATTATCTAGCAGGTTGCTAAGTCAGAAGTCCAACACAGGTTTCAGTGAGCTAAAAGCGAGGTGACAGCAGGACTGGGTTCCTTTCAGGAGCCACGAGATTGAGGAGAGAATCTCTTTGCTTGCCCTTTCCATCTCCCCCAGGCTGCCTGCATTCCTTCCTCTATCTTTAAAATCAACAGCATTGCATTTCTCTGACTACCACCAGGAAAGTTTCTCCGTGTTGAGAGACCCATGTGAATACATTGGACCCAGCAGAATATCAGGATATCACTTGAATGTAAGGTCCTTAACTTAATCATCTTTGCAAAGTCTCTTTTGCCAGTGAGGTAATATATTCACAGACTTCAAGGATTAAGATGTAGACATCTTGATGGGAAGGCAAAGATTTTATTCTGCTTACCACAGTAGGTAAATGGAATGATCAGAATTTTAGAGGAATAAATGTGGCAAAAAATGTGACAGCTTGGAAGCCATTAAATGACTGTCACTTATATTAAAGAAAAAAAAGGCACAGCTGTTGATGGCAGTGTTGGAAGTGTGAGAAGAAGGCTTTGCTGTGTAATGGATTTAGGAAGGATGGGCATAAAGAAGCAAGTCATAGGAAGGAGAAAACGTTACTCCCATGTTTCCAATTGAGCAGAGAGGTAAATGGTTATGAAGTTGGAGGCTAGAAGAGAAGGTAATGGATAGAGAGTGTCTATCGTTACAACCATTCAGAGTTCCTGAGATTAGTTGTGCTACATTTAGGTGAAGAAGTACATATTCCTGGGGAACTGAAGCTCAATAAAAAATGATCTGCACGGAAGCTTCTGACTGGCATGTGTTCATCCATTTAGCAAATATTTGTGAACACCTCTTAAGTGCCTAATGTGGGAAACAGGAGGAGGAGCTAAGTGCCATTGGAACGGGTCCAGGGGCTGGTTTCTCGGTGGGTGTGATGCAGGGACAGTAAAGCAACTGATGAAGAGCAGGGACCCTGAAGTCGAATGCCTTCCATCGAGTCCTGCTTCTGCTGCCTCCTACGAGGGTCACCTTCAGCAGATTACTTAATCGTACGGTACTTCAGTTTCCTTTCCTCTAAAATGGACATAATAATAACAAGTATCTTCTTTATGAGTTAATACATGTAAAGTTGTTAGAACAGTGCCCAAAGCAGATTAGCTTTTCAATAAACACTACGAGTGTATTTGTAATGATGGAAAGGCAAAGAGGCAATTATGAAAAGGTGTTCTTGAAGTAAGAGTTTGGTTGGCCCAAACTGGAAAGAAATGAATAGGATAGTAGAGAGGGGCATAAAGAGTCTCGGAAACTCACCTCTTCTTCACAAGGGGACGGCCTGCTCAGAGCTGTCCTCTGGGATCCCGGCTGCTATGCTGTAGCCTTTTTACACAGCTGGTCACACTCGGTTTCCTGGAATCACCAATACAGTATATCAAAACACGTGCTACTCACTGATAACATTTTGTTTTTAAATTGCATAACAAAAGAATTTTTCATAATTTATGTATCTGGTTCTAATAAAGGCATTGTTTTTTAGTCCTATTATTAAGTCAGTAAACAATTCCTTCTTTCTTGTCTCACATGAGGCTATCCTGTTTCAAAAATCAATATGCGAAGGAAACTATCAGAGCTTTTAGAAAGGGGTGATTTTAATACTCCTCCATTTGTGATACAGTAGAAATAAATGGGTGATCTACCAGATTTTGCAGCAACTTTTTCAAGTTCTGGAGTGAGAAACACAAATGGGAAAATAGTTTTGATTTGATTTTCTTTCATCTCTGCTACACCTATTGTTATGATTTCTTTTGGGTTTATGAATTCTTTGAGCATCTCTCTATTTTTATTTACAGAAAAGAGAGACCCAGAGACTTAAATTATAGTAAAACCTTAGTGAAAAGGTGAAATTCTCAATATATCGGTGTAGCTAACATGGACTGAACAGTTATTATATATCAGACACTGTATGAAAATGCTATATGCCATTTATTCCTCATAATTTACAAGACAGAGTTGATCTTTATTTTAAAAATGAGGAAATTGAGAAATAAAGTAATCTGCCTACTGGAAGAAGCCAAGAAATGAATCTAGCTGAACTTGGAGATACTTTTTATTTCAGTTTATGATTATTTTAGTAGTTTATTTTTGCCATGTTTGTTGAGCACGTGATTCACGCTCGGCCATTATGAGTAACAATTTCTATTCCTATGAAGTTTTCAGTGTTTTATTTTTACTTCATGATGAATAAGATCTCCAAGATTTTGTAAAAAAGGACTTAGGGGGCAAAACTAATTATACAGGGTCTGGCAGAAGTAACGACCTTTTTAAAGTAGTTTTGTTAATGTAGTTATGATACTGTTATGTTACAGAATTACATGCTTATGATTTTGGTATAGATTACCAGCTCATAAAAAAGGGGTATTATTTGTGCTGGACCCTGTACTGTTCCCACAGAACAGTCTCTCAATATATACTTGATGATTTGGGAAAATGCAGTAATAAAATTAAATACCTACTAGGTGTTGGGCACATGTTAGAAAATTTAATCTTTATATCAAGCACTTTTAGGCATTCTGTTTGCAAGAGAAAGAGACATTTAAATAAGTTAAGTAACTTATGGAGCTAATGAGTGATGGAGGCAGAATCGCTCCATGTCCGGAGGAACAATTATCTGCAGCGGTACTGAAAAAATATCTCTGGGCTTAAATAAGGAAGGATATACAGCATGCTCTATGCCTTCCCCAGCATGCACTGGCCTGTTTAAGAAATTCCTATAGCAAGGAAATTTGTTTAATATTGTAGAAGTTATCATCCCTAAACTTATATGACCATTTAGGCTGGATAAGAGGAAATGGCACCATTTAATCCAAGCACCCCACATCCTGTTTAACAGGGCCAGCTACATAATTTGTGGGACCTAGTGCAGAATGAAAATGTGGAGGCCCCTGTTGAAAAAGCAGGAAAAATGTTCTATTAAAGGTATTACATATAAAACCTTTTTTTTTCTTTTGCCAGCTCTCTTGACATGTCATGTATTATTTGCTATTCAATGTTGTTCTAAGTATAAAAATTTTTTAAATTAGTAGCATCAGTTATATTATTCATCTTTATATTGTGCAATGCCAGTCTTAAATGCAAATGTTAGAACATTTAATTCACTGCAAAATCACCAAAAATCATAATTCACATTTCATAGCTTATATGTACACATGCATTCTATTCTTATTACAAAAATGGAAATTCTGCACAAAACTATCTCATGTTTTTATTTCATTTCTTGATATGTGCACATTCTACCAACACTTTCACCTATCATGTGTTATGTGTTTATTATCAATTTCACAAGTTTCTCTTGGAAAGCTAGTCAATATTTGATTGGATACATGAGTGCCTAAATTATACATGATATTTATTTATTTCTAGCATTAAATTGTGGTTCTAGGGAAATTGTGAAGCTGTATTATTTGTGAACATGATATGATATAATTATAGAATTAATAAATCAGTCTAACCAGGTTTACTTCTAATTTTTAGATATGTTTAATAGTACTACTTACAGCACAGGATATCATAAAGTGTTACAATAGAATGTTGCTATTTATTATTATTATAACAACATTCTATTGTGACATAGTATGATATCCTGTGCTCTATGAGGGAGTGCGGTAGCCAGAAGACTAACTCTTTGACTATTTTAGGATCACTTCACCAAGTGATCATAGCTGTAGAGCCTTTTTTGGCCTAGATGTTTTGTTCTTATTCGGCAGGATGAATGGATAAACTCATCCATTCATTTAGTCAATTAACCCTCCTTTACTAAACCCCTTTTCTGGGCTGGGTACTATGCTGAAAGCTGGGATTGTAACAAATAAGAAAGAGATTGACATGGATCTTGGCCTTTATGTACCATAAGAGTCCAGCACCTATTTACAGTTTACCGGATACAATAGCAAGTCCACATGTGGTGTACAATGTAAGATGTGTCCTGCAGAATTCATTCATATATTCATTCAGTCAGTCAACAATTTTTGAGTAACTATTATGATATGAACACTTTGCTGTATCTTTGGACTACAAAGATTAAAAAATTTCATTTCAATCTAATGAAAAATAATAATTAAAGAAACCCAAACTACCAGCATTTTAAACAAAGGACATATAATCCACTACAGTGAATAATGTAAAAAAAAAATGTCTAAAACCCTTCACTCTTCTAATTATCCATCTAATATAATAATTATATGTCACACAATTACAATCTATATACTTCTTAATTATGTATTGTAATAATGATTAAAGAGATGAAAACAGCTTCATTTCATTTTTTTAGCAATCTGTTCTTTTCTTAATGTTTTAAAAGTTAGAAAAGTGGTAAGTTACTTTAGTTTGTGTCCATTCTTTCATTTTATATCTGACATTAGTATGTGCTAAAAAGCAGTAAACCAGACCATTCTGGAAGGCAAAGGGAGAAGAGAAACCAAGATGTGTCACACACATTCCCTGAAAAATAAAAACTGAATTGCTAAAGCACTTTATATTGGTACTCACTTCTAAGAAACTCAACATTATCAGCAATAACTATGATTAGAATTTACATTCATTGATTTTATAAACTTATACTTGGAAAGCTCTAAATTGTTCTCTCATGCCTTCAAGATGGATTAAAACCTCTTGTTTCCAACTGCTAAATTGAGGCAATTCTTTGCTACAGTTTTTGCTACAGAAAACTAATGTAAGCACAGGATGAAAAGCAATATATACGTGGGAAGCTGCTGTTGGAGAAAACAATACGGGATACCAAGAGAGGCAACAACATTGAATGAATCAGGTGTGTTAAGCATTTCAGGGAGGACTCCTTTCAAAACCTATTGCCCCTTACATTTCATGGTATCTGTAAGAAAATTGTGATTAGAGGGCTTTAGGAGAGAGGGAGAGAAAACAAACTACTTCTACAAATACAAATAATTCAACATCAGAAAAAGTATGGAAAATATCTAACATAGAAGTTTCACCTTTTCTGCTTTTTATATATGTAAAAGGTGGTCATAGATGGGGTAATCAGATAATCTCCCTTTCAAGAAATAGAACTGACTAAAAAAGTAACTTCTTTTGATTCATGTTTATAGAAAATAATAATGTATTCTTTTGTGCAGTGGGAGTCTGTTCATGATATATACAAGAAATTTGATATGCATATGCTATAAATAGAAGAGAGCCTAATATTCTTTAGTCCACTTACTAATAGGAGGGTCCTGGACAAGGCAGCACCGGAAGTCTGAGAGGTTCCTACTTACTCTAAAACATGCTGTGTCTCCTGTGTCTCCTCTTTTTACATATTGCCACTCAAATCCTACTCCTGTCTCCTGTCTGCTGCCACCTTTCTTGTATGCATTCCTTTGATTCTTTTTCCTTTGTAGGTCCAACGAAAGGTCTCTGTAGCTACCCCTGAAACCCCACCTGTGCAGCACTAGGAAGGGACTGAGATGGGAAGGGGGAGGGGACAAGCGGACAAGATGGCCCACGAAGTGAAAGCACCCCAAATCTATCAACTTCTCCATGCCCTGCCTCCTCTTTTTCCACAATAGCACCAAGAATAGGATCAAGAAATTGAAATACTTTCTCATTCAAACACAAACCAGCAGCCACAGTGGTTCAATCTTCAAATGAGAAAAATAAAGCAAAATTGTTTGTTTGTTTGTTTTCCAATTGGTTTAGGTGCTTCGTGGAATGAGAGGCTAAGAACTATTGGGAGTGCTTGACACCCAATATTCACGAGGCTCCTATTCCTTTCTCAGGCCTTTGAACGTTTTGAGACCTTAATGATACAACAGAAAAACTAAATTTTAAAGTAATTGTCAAACCTATTAATGTATACTAGACAATTTTCTCAAGATTTACTCTGTCTCTCAGAGTCTCACTGGACAGCCCCCGTCAAGTTTTAATTCACGCAGATAAGCCTCCAACCTCTCCAAACATGTTTAAAATGTGTACATTAAAAACATTTAAACAGAATTCACAGGATCTCCTCTGGGCTGCTGCTTACTCATGTTTGATATTCCTCAGCATTCTTTTTATAACGGGTCAGTAGCAGGGGGGCTGTAACTGATCTCCTCATTGCAGTGCTGCAGGCGTGAGGCACTGCGCATGGGATCGGCTCTATTCTCTTAGGCTCCTCCCTTTTGCCAGTAGGTAAGACTTTCCCATTCCCCAGTAGGCAGTACCTTCTGTGAATAGTTGCTTTAGACAAGCATTCATTGTTCAGAGGGTTTGATTCCTCACTGAGCAAAAGCGACAGCATTATAAAGATGCCAGTTTACATTTTTTTAAGCCTGAATTTTTTTAAAGCTAGAAAGGAGCCCTCACTGTGGAGGCAGTCATGAAAGAAAACCTCTTTTCACAACCTCTGGAACAAGTGGGTGAAGAGAGGAAGAGTGTAAGGGCAGAGACTGGGGACCTGGCTTTTTCCCAAGAAACAGAAAAAGCCCCAGTTAGAAGAAGTAATTGAACACGTTGGAAATCTCTTTGAAGACCTAATGCAGTGGAACTTTTTAAAATGAATAAAAGCTAAATGTTTAATAATTCCATGTTAGGAAATATAAATGAATGTTTGAAGTACTTAGTAATGAATTTATAAATGTTTAATGGTGTGAGACCAAGCTGTAGCACCCTTTGGTAATGTGTGTTTAGAGCTGGCAATGGTGCTGTTCGAAGGAGACAAATGGGAAGCCTGGCAAAGATTTACCTCTTGCTATTTTATGTCTTGAATGCTTTGTCTGGGTCATGGTGATGGTATTAGTTGTATTGATTACCCTCATTCCGTAGAATTTTGTGCACTTGCAAACTGAATTTTGAATGTAGGCAAAAAAAAAAAAAAGGTAAAATAATTGGACAACTACAAAAATTGTTCACTTTCATATTGTGACTAATGATACATTAAACAACCTCATCTATCACTTATAGTAACAGTAGGGAAAGTGGCATTTACATGGGAAATGTTGAATTTGTTTTTTGCACTGTTACTAGATCATACAATATGAGGTTTTCAAAGATCTTGGTACATGCGATATTTTTTAATGAAAGTGATGTGGGAATCACTGCCATTTGAAGAACTTTGATATAAAAACAAATGTGTGCAGAGGATAGCGGAGATTGAGATCTACAAAGGAAAAAGCCTCGTGAATGTTAGTCACTCTAAAGGAGAGTGTATTTTCTGCTACATGTGGTGAAGAGATTATATAGGTAGTCGATGGGGTCAGGTGCTGGCGGTCTTCCCTAAATATCTTCCCTGGGTTTGTTCCAGGTTTTCCAAGACTCATTTCTCCATCTCTGTCTGAAGTGACTCCATCCACAGGGGAGCCGGAGAATAATGTACAGTTGCATACATGCACACATGTACACTTACACATGCACATACCAGCAGGCTGATATCATTCTGATTTCATACTGGATCATGTAGATGCTACAGAGGAGTAAGACAGATTTGTGGGGTTGGAAGGGATTTTAAAAAATCATCAGAGGCCGATTTCTGATCAGTGTTACCTTGGATCACTAATTTCTCGTTCTCGTTTTGAATTTCATTGTGAAATTATTTCCCAGCCTGTCCCACCTACACGTATGTCCTCTGTATGGAAAAAAAGAAGTTATCACTTTTTTTTTTTTCAAAATGTGAAGATAAAGCAATGAAACAGATTTTCTTTTGTGAGTCATATCCAATTTCTCAAAACAGTTCCTAAAATGGAGTTGCTAAAATATTCTACAGCATGGGCGTGAGGTTAGGTAGGCTAATTGAGGTGAATATTCTGGATAGCATCTCGCTCCTCATTTTATAGTCTCATATCTCTGTAATCATATGCTTAAACTTTTAACTTCAATACTAAGAGACATAAAAACACACTCTGTCTATTGTTTGCATAGAAATATAACATAACCTCTTTATTAGTAGACCTCATTTTGTGAAAGCAAAGCATGACAAAATTTCACCTTGACCTCATTCAATTATCTAAACACCAGCAATAGTTCTGATGTGAACGAAAACTCTATTTAGTATCAAGTTGAACAGATGCAAATTCACTTATGGTGAGCCTTCCCTTGGAAATAAACTCTTTCATTCTATAACTATCTAATTCCAGAATATTCCAAAGAATGGGAGCACCTAGTTAAATTCATTTCAAATATCAAACAATATTTCAGCAATAACATCTTAATAACTAATTTAAATTTAATTATACAACATAAAACACTCAGAGCCATTAAATACACAAAAACTAACTTGATTTAAGTGCTTTTAACATCATCCATATATTAATTTAGTATTTAAATAATGAAATACATATTTAAGTAATATTTAAATAAATCATCACCTCATTTCTATTAGAAGTTATTTGGAATTTGTAGCACATTCATGACCTACAGCAATATTATTACCTGGACATATTTTGTACCTAAATTATGAAATTCAATTAATAAAACATCTTTTATTAAGGTTTAACATTGAAACAGTTTTAAAAAGTAAATGTTAGTTTGTTTTGTTTCCCTTTGTTTTTACAAAAGTGTTATAAAAAGCCACAAACATAGGAGTGTTTGTACATATTACAATGTATTTTATACGTAATGAGCATTAAATTCGAAGTTCGCTGGTAATTTCATGGGGTTTTGTTATGTGTTACAGGAATAAAAGAGGGCTTAATAGCTTATTCTGTCTCACTTTTTAATTTACCTACTACAGTACTTGATAAGGAGCTCTTAACAGTCTTCTCATCTCCTATGGTAGAAGTTGGTGCAACACCTCCACTTTGAAATATTAATAACGTTCTTTGGCTCCCAGAACATACATTTACCCACATTCCCAAAAATACATATGTAAAAGTAGTTCTAATGAAAAAATCTGGTCCCTGAATCAATTTGATTTCTTCTCTGTGATACTTGTTTGTGAACAAAGTCTTACCCAAACCATTCTTCATCTTTAACTTTCACTGTCTCTCTCTCTCTCTCACACACACACACACACACACACACACAATACTCCATGCTTACATTAGATATTTCTAAAGCTGAATGGCCAGGTAATCTTACTATTGAGAAATCTAGTGTGTAGCCAAAGCAATGAGGAAGATTATCTTATATTTATGAAGAAATGTGGTACAGAATAGTATTTCTCAAAACATGTTCTTAAATTGACTACATCAGAATTCCCTAGACATCAGAATCTCCTAAACTGTAAAAAAGTGAATTCCTTGGCCTCAACACAGTTTTGGATTAAGGATCAAGAAAACTTTATTTCGAGTAATTGTTCCATGTGACTTCTAAGAATAATTTTTATTAGGACATTGGATTAGGTGTTTCTGAAAAAGTTGTTAGTGTCACATGAATGCTTTTTCTTTCTTTCTTTCTCCAAGTAGGCTTGGACAACATAAAAATCCTCTGAGCCTTAGTCTCTTTATCTATAAAATAGAGCAATTAAATTGGATGGTCATGGAGAGCTAGTCCAGGTCTTATTAACACAATTCATTGTGTAGCTGTTCAGTTTAAATGTTTTAAAATGAATTATTCAAATGAACAGCTCTCAAAGAATTTTCCCTGCAATTTTGCTGTTTCTAGTGTGCTCTGGGCAGACTCCTACAGCCACAAGAACAACAGTTGGGAAACAATGTTTAGCGATGGCAGTGCCAATGGTTACAAACTCCTTGCAACTCCCTCCGTTTTCTAAGGGATTGGCAATGTGGTTGCTCCATCTAATACAATGGAATGTAATAAGTATGTCAATAAGCAGCAGGTCGATGAATTTTCTCGGGAATTACATGCAGTTTAAAGAAATTGGAATTTTAAAAAATGCTAGATGTTTGCTTTGCTTTCCATAACAGTTCCCTCTAGAGGATATGTATATAACTAACAGCCACAAAACTGCTATAAGTTTATTATATTTAAATTTTAGTTACAAGTCATATGCCTAAAATACTTCAGTTGAAAGTTTAGCCCAATCTGTCATAAATTTCACACTTGATAGGAGAACTTCAGTGAAAAGTCTTAACAATTATGTGCTGCAAGATAACAGAAAGAAATAGATTGTTGTCATAAAATAATGGCCTTTGACGGTAAGATAAATATCAAGGCAAAGTCATGGCAAAGTCTGGCCATTTATCAAAAATGAACATTGAAGAAAAGTAGGATACATTTATCAAGCAACTGTTCTAGTCCAAAATTTTTATTTTTCTCATCCTAGCTGATCTATGATTTAGAATCTGTCATTTCACCTGCCAGATGTTTGTACAACTAAATGACTTGGGTCACTGCTGCATTATTTAGGGTTATATAACCTTGATTTTTGAGTGATGATTTTGTTTAGTCTAAGAAATATCTAATATAAGAAAATAACTAAGAAACTAATTCATTTGCCTTACTTTTAGGTTTTTTTTCTTTCTACTTAGAATTTTTCATGTCCTCATATATTTCCTAAAAGTGATGTAGGATGGTTCACATTAAAACACATAGTTGAATGCACATTAAAATTAACAGTAGAATAGAAAGCTAAATAAAAAGCTAGAATCAGGAAGAATCACACTCAAAATTATGTAATATAGGCACAAGAATTCTAACAAGCATAATGATTGCTTCTACACTTTCAACTCTCTGACATCTGTTCTCTGTTGAACCACAGGTCTGATATCATTGGATACTTGTCAGCAGTTTTGTCATACATAGTCATTTGTACCTATCACCCCCTCTAAGTTACTCTAAAAAGAGGCTGCCATTCTCCTAATTTAACGTGTTCAACATTCCAACTATGATGGTGAATTTGGAATTCACTTAACTTCTTAAAACAATGAAATTCATAGGCCAATTCCCACAAATGGCAAGCCCCCAGTAATTAGTAAGCTGACAAAATTTTTGTAGCTGATACAAGTATAGGTATATAAACTTTATCTTCAGATCTACTTGAGACTGGAATTACTTATAGATGTTGTAAAGACGTTTTTCTATTCCATGCACTAAAATTTCAAGACATTTGAGTGTGGTATACTCCTTCCAGAATCTTGCCTAGTTCCTGTACTTACGTACTGTGCCTCTTTTGGTGTGAGAGACACTAAAACAAATAACAGGAAAATCATAGACCATAGAATATGGTTACTTAAAAGGTTTTAGTTCCTTCCTTCCTTAATTGCTTCTTTCATTCACTTATATGTTCAACCAAAATTTATTGAATAGCTTCCATATGTGGGGTATTGTATCGTTAAGGTAAAAAAAAAAAAAATAGATGAATAGGACACAATCTCTCCCTTGAGAAATTCCTAGCCCGATATATGTGTGTATTGGATTCTAGATATATTTATGTATCAATATGTGTACATACACATATACATATGCACACACATATACACACATATGTATGTGTTTAGGTAAGGACAAGTAGTTCAGTATGACGGGGAGCGTATGTTTGGGGTAGGGTTAAAGGGTTAGTGGAAAATGTGTGAAAACACAAGACAACTTTAGATTATAAAAGATCTTGTGTCCCTTGCTGAGGAGTTTGAATCTTATTCTGTAGGGAACAAAAGGTTGTTGAAAGATTTTCAACATAGGAATGATGGAATTATGCCTGACTATATTGAAGGCACAGTGCAAGCAATAAATATTGGAGATAGTAAGTCTTCCACAATTTAAGTAAGAGTTGGTGGTTGCTTGAAAAGACAAAGAAGTACCAGAGGTGATGGGAAGGGCACTGACTAAGGATGTATGGGAGACCAAATTGACAAGCCTTGGAAAATTGTTTAGGGATATAAGAGGAAGGAATGACTCAAGGATGACTTTGTTTTTAGCTTGGAAGCATAGACTTGTGGTTAAAAAAACAGACTTTGTGGTGAGA
The DNA here is from genome assembly GCA_004026885.1 of Lyroderma lyra. Classification (NCBI taxonomy): domain Eukaryota; kingdom Metazoa; phylum Chordata; class Mammalia; order Chiroptera; family Megadermatidae; genus Lyroderma; species Lyroderma lyra. The sequence goes on from PVJL010000290.1 coordinate 64,206, forward strand.
ATATAAAACTGCTTTCACCCCTTTTTATTTTATTAGTGTGACCTTGGGAAATTTGCTGAAACTCTTTGTGCCTAAGTTTTTTTTTTTTACCTGTAAACTGGTATAAGAATTATTTTTGCCTCATAGGGTTGTTATGAGGATTAATGAGTTAATACATGTTATTAAAATGGTGCTTGGAGTATAGTAAGTGTTGAATAAGTGTCTCTTTTTCACCTTCTTTTTCCTCTACCACCTCCTTCTTCTTTTCTTCTGATCATCATCATCATCATCATTATTAGTATTATCATGGAACATCGTTATTATCACCTGACGTCATGATGCCATTACCCAAAACAAAAAATTCCAACAAAGAAAATGATTTTGAGAAAAAGATAACAAATCCCATTTTGGACTGATTAAACATTGTAAGCAAACATCTAGGTAGAAGTGACAAGTAGTTAATTAGGAATGCAGTTCCGAAGAGACATGAGAGCTAATACATAAATTTGGCAGTCAACTGCATACGGGTCACAGTTGAGGCCATGAGATGGTTTGGATTGCCTAATTAAAAGTATTAAAAAGGAAGGGAAGGAAGGAACAATGACAAACAAACAAGCTGTCATGGAAATACCAATATTTAAGCAATGGGTAGAAAAATAAGCCATCGTAGTAGCCTGAAGATCAGTCAGATTTAATGAAAGAATGTGGAAAGATGGCTCAGATAGCTAAGAAAACAGTACTCAGTAAGGAAGAAGATGAAGAATACTGCATCTAAATACTTATTCTAAAAATAAGATAGAGCCCACCAGTGTTCATTGGAATTCAACAAATGATTATTGTGAAATATTTAATTAATATGATAATTGAGAAATCACTGTTAACATAGGAAGCTATTTTTGTCCTGTTCCTATAACATTGATTAGCATGTGAATACATTAAAAGTAAAACTCAGACTAAAGAAAGCAGTTTAAGCAGTGTTAGGTATGCAACTCAGATTTCAGTGGGCTGTTACTAAAAAAGAAATGAGGAAAGCTATGCTTCAGTAAAAATATAATTGTAGACATATTTTTCTGGTAAAGTAACTTATATGCCATGTAAATTTGTTCCCATACTGTTATTCTCATTGTTGTAAGAGCAGATGAGTCAGCAAATTTTGTCCATTGGTTGAGAAACAAAAATCCCATATATAAAGAACCTAAGAAAATTAACTAGAGGAAAAGAAGTAAAATTTTTAATTCAAATAAACTGTCTGCACACAAGCTAGTTAAATATCAGAGTTCTTGTACACAAGTGATAACCAATTAGAAATTGTCGTGATAAACTGATTATATTTATAAGAGTAAATATGAAATATGAAATATAATAACTAAGACACATTCACCTTAACAAGAAATGAATGAGACTTGTAATATTTTACTTGTCTTAATAGAATAAACAAACAAATTTTTGAATAAGAAGTTTGGAAAAAATTATTTACTTTCAGATTTGTTTTTATATTTAATTTCAATAAAAATCTCAGTATAAATCCCTTTATGAAATTTAAAAATCAGTTCTAAAATTCACATATACAAACAAATTTTGGTAAGATAATTTGTAGAAAGATGAATAAATAACAACAAAATTTTAAAGACATTTAAATAATAATTAAAACTTAAAAATCAAGTAAAGAAAAATAAATCCCAATGGACATAGTTTACAAAAAATTATAAATTATTTATTAATTTAGAAACATAATGGCTAATGAAATAAACATTTTAACATTATTAACAATTAAATATATGCAAATAAAAACAATGAGACATATTCTTTTACTTTTTAGCTTACCTGATACATGAGAGGCATCTGTCCTATTATATTTAACAAAAATAATAATATGCTTTAAACGTTTATAGTCTTTGTCCTATAATTACATTTCTAATAAGCTATTTTAAAGAAAATATTAAATACATTTCTTTAAATTTGCTTATTAAAATGTTATTTATAAAATAGCAAAATATTGGAAGCAGCCTAAATGTCCTACAGAACAATAAAGTTATTTATAACAATCTATATTATGTACTATTATGTTAGCATTAAAATTATAATTACATGGGACATTATTATTTAAAAAGTTTAAGTGAAAAGCTAGATACAGAAATACAATTTGATTTAAACCAGAATATATGAGTATATAATATATCTTAGATATTCTTTCAATTACTTTTCTCTCCGATCTGAATTATACATTGCTTTGCTAAGGATACAGTAATCTAAACAGAAAAATTGAAGTGTATTAATTAGAGGCATATCAGATAGCTATTACTCTGCTCTCTTAAAATTCAGTACATATATTTAATATCACTTCCAAGACTAAAATAATTATGAGCACTTTCCAAAATTAATTGACCCTAACTGATATTAAAACGATGTTGGTCAATTAAAGTGTGCCTATAGGTTAACATTTATTGAAATCTGTATTTGACATTCCATGAACTAATTGAAAATCATAAGAAATTTGAAAGCTAATGGAGGACTTTCTAGAAGCAGAAAAAATGACATATCTGACAGCCTAACAGTAGGAAACTTGCACATTAGAGGAATGGGCCTTGAGGGACAGACACTAGAAGAATCTTTAAGTGATGATTTGGGTGGACCCACCTGTGGAAGCAAATTACCCCAATGGGATTTGTTCTACTTGTCTGGCAAGAGATAGTTTATTCTGGAAGTTGGGTATTATTGGGAGAATGACAATAAAAAACATGATACAAATTTTAAGATTTAAAATATTTTTCACACATTTGCCCACGTATCATGTTTATTAATTTTCTGCCACATTTTTTCTTCAAATAAATGATCACAAAGATCACAAAGAAAATAATTCTGAAAGTAAAAGCCAGTATTGTTTATGACAAAGCAATAATGTAGGAAATGAAGTTTACCTGTCATTTTAGTGAAGAGTATAAGAGCACTGAGAGGAAATTCCAGACCCCTGGAAGCTGTGCCAATTTAACCATTCCAGATAAACAACCTTGAACAAGACTCGCACTTGTTCTAAAATTCAGTTTCTTCACCTGTAAAATAAGGGACTTGTTTTGAAATTATCACTAAGATCCCTTCTATTCTTACATATTTATGACCATCGTTTTAATAACAGCCACTTCATAATTGTGGCACTAATAATATTTAATTTGATTTTTTGTTACTATTTAGCTAAGTATGGTACAAAATACTTTCCATGCCTTATACTATTTAATCATTGTCATGACTTTATAAAATAGGTTCTATTATTAGCTCTATTTTTGTAAGAAAGTAGGGGTTTAGAGAGGTTAATTAAATTGCCCAAGGTCACATAGCTGCCATAGGCAAAACAAGGATTCAGGTGCAAGTAACTGCAAATCCCGAACTCAGAACCATCGCATTACACTTCCTCTTTGTTTCTACCAATATCCTGTTTAAGCAACCAGAGTATATTAACAGCTGGTTGCAAACATGTTAAGATGTTCACTACAGTCACTCAATGATTTAAGAAGTTGTGTCTTACTCCTGTGAGTCTCCACAGCGTCTATAGATATATCTCTGTTGAATATATTGAAGGAAAGCAAATTTTTCTCCTTATTCACAGTTATTGGGATTTAAAAAAAATAATGGAAGGAGTATGTTGAAAATTAGTAGTTCATAATTGTTTGACATATGCAGTTTGCTGTAAGCTTGGCACATACGTCTTTAACATGTTATTAACATAGTTATTTTTATAGTGTCTTTGCCTGCCATAATTTTTTATAAAAGGACCACATTTTTTTCTCTCTGATTGGCAAAGTTTACTGGTTAGTTCATTAGTGAAAAATGAGATTTTCTGAAGCTACAATTTTGCATTGTGTATTTTAATTAAAATATTTTGCTGTAAGACATGCACAAATGTAGCTCAGTAATGTTTATGGTTACTCTGAATATGAGGTAACAGGTACTGTTTGTATTTAGAAGAAATCGAATGATACAAGACCCATAAAGCTTTATTTTGCAGGCACATGGAGGCCAGCACTCTCTAGGCACTGCAGTTAGAAAGAGGAAACAGATACTCTTACTACCCTTAGAAGACTTTCAGTCCCGTTGGAGACACACAAGAACAATCAGAAAAGAAGACACATTTTATAAGTTGTAACATTGGCGCAGGGAATAGCACGTTGTATCTACCTGCACATCGTGGGAGAATGGAAATTAGAGCATGTGTCACAGTAAATGAGATTTGTTTTGCGGCCTGAAGAAGCGTTGAGGAGAGGGAGGATGATATTATTGATAAACTTGAAGTAAAGGCCTAAAGGTCTCGGAGTTTGGAGTATTTGATAGGAAATAAAAGTCTGAATATCAAGGCTGAGGTTGGGTGAGAGAGTGTCATCAGCATCCACTATTAAAATCTTGGCACTACATGAGAAGCAGAACTTGAAAAATTGAGGTGGTAAAGCACAGTTGGAACACAAGGGGTCAGAGATGGTGCTTTCTCAAGTCTGTGCCTCCTTTACGTTGGTTCTCTCTCCAGGGCTACCTCTCCTTGGCTGTGCAACCTTGAACCTCATACATATCCTGGCACAATTTCTGTCATCTGTAGTGAGAAATGAGACTAACTCATTCATTCCCAACCTGGGTCTCCAAAGGTAGTGATGGAGTTCTTCAAACTAAATTAAAACTCCATATGATTTTCAGTATTACAAAATAATAGTGCATATTGCAGCTTTTCCTCTGATTTTAATTCTTTCCAAATTTAGGAACTGTAATGAAAATAATGAAAGAATCCTTACTGGTAAAAACATGGCAAACCATTTGTTTAGATGGTTATTAGAGCTATTGTTAGCCCTGGAAACTTGTTATTTTCTTATCTCAGTAAGCATTTGCAGTAGTGGGTTTTTTACATAAAATTTATACTGCACCAAACAATATTCACTCTGTCCCCAGTCCTAAGAATGCAGCCTGCCTGGCAGCTGCACATGGGCCATTAGCACTGCAATTTGCATAAAATGCAATGATATCTATTTTCTTTGGTTAGTTAAAATACAAAACACAGCATTTAAAATCAGAGTAATTTCTTGGGAGGAAAGCAAGTGGTATAATGAAAGCGAGTTGTGAACATGATTTCCCAAAGAAGTCCAGTTATTGATACTTAGTTAACAGTCAGAATTTTATTGAGTTATAAAATTCTTAGAAGAAATTAAAATCAGCCTTCTGGCATATTACTTTTCTTCTTTGTAAAAAATATAGGATCATAATTGTTTTCACCTAGTACTTCATGGAAATTTCTTAAAGAACATTTTGAAAACAGTCTCTTTGTTTCATTGAACATTGGAGGTCAAAACCAAGGTCTTTTAAAAACACTGTTGTCACCGACATAACCATGTTTTTTATAAGAAAACTATTTTCACCACTACAAATTTGCTCTTGTAATCAAATCAGATATTGTAATTGTATAAAATATAACCAATAGATAATTAGATTTTCGTTTTTAGACAGTGCGTTCATATACATAAACCTGCCTTAGTAAGAAGACTCAGCTACTGGCAGAGCCACAACAGAAAGTTGGTTGTGTCAGAAGCCAAGTTTGAAAGTAATGATGGTGAAAATTTTAAACAATGGGGCAACAATGGAGGCTGCATATTCTCCTTGGATACAACACTAACAAAATCATTGACCAGGATTCGATGCAAAGAAAACTTAAGAAAGCATGGAGTCCCCGAATTTTAACTTTTTACCGTTTTATGTTTATAATCCAAGGGGAAATTATGAAAATTTTGTGCTTCAGAAATGAATCCAACTTTTCTAAAAAAATGAATATATGTTTTCTTTCTTGCAGAATCAGGTTTGATTCTGCATATATGAAAATTCAAGTCAAGTATAATTTTTATTTTCTTAACTTTTGGTAATTCATTTATTTTATTGTATTTTGAAAGGAGAATTAATGGGTCAAATATTATAAAGACTAGGATATTCTTGTAATATGAATGTACAAGCGAACCTAATAGAAATTAAAACACATTTTAATTTTAAACATTTCTATTATTCAAACTGTCAATCTTACTCAATAGATTGCTTCATCAGTTGAATATTAATATTATCAGTTAGCTGATTCCTTGAATTTTATTTTGACTTAAGTCCACTGAGTGATTTGACAGTAGCTGAATGAAAGACCCTTGATTCTAAAGTTTAATGCATACATTAAATTAATTTAAAGAATGACATTCCTTGTCTCCTCCTCCATATTTTGTAGTAGGTATTAATAAATATATATAGCCCCAAATAGCCTGTTGTTAGAGCAGCCTTTGTTCTTCTAACTCTTAAAAAGTTCCAGAAAAGGATATTTACACAAGTTATGCTATTAACTGTGTCACTGGCCTATTATTTACTATAAATAATAAAGTGACTGGGCAAGTGGTATAAAGCGAGCTGTGAATCAGGGCACTTAGTCTGCTGGTAGATAACACATGGGATTCAGAAAAAGCTCAGATTTTTAGTACCATTCATTAGGAGCTGCTACCAAATAAAGAATGCTTGCATTTTTCTACAACGAATGTTAATTTTTTAAATTGATGATGTTGAGATTTTAGGAATATAAGAAGAATAGTGTTGGGTGGGGCCTAAAGGAGGAAAATTGATAGGAATAATTAATATATCTTTCAAAATATCAAGGTTACCGGGTTTACTTGATACATAGTTTTACTGGTAACCTAGAAATGACCTGAGGGCTTTCTAGAAGCTGCTTAATTTATTTATCCTAACCTATGAATAGAAATTACAGTCTGTCTACACCTAGGGATACAAATAGATGTATATTTTTGAATTTTCACATAAATTTATTTTTTAATTAGGCCCATCCAAAGGATGTATTTACCATTTCACCAAATGGCATAGAATTTGCCAAGTGATCTGTTTTTTATTTGAAAATTGAACTGGCATTATAAGTATAAAATAAATAACTTAAATCATTGACAATGTATTATACAGTTTTGTTATATGAAAATATATAAATACAGAATAAATGAAATTTTGCTATTTGTAACAACATGGATGGACCTAGAGAACATATGCTAAGTGAAATAAATCAGACAGAGAAAGACAAATACTGTATGATTTCACTTACATGAGGAATTTAAAAAAACAAGCAACTGAATAAACAAAACAAAACTGAAACAGACCCATAGACATAGAGAAAAAGTTGATTGTTGCTAAAGGGGAGGGGTTGGGAATGGAAAAATATAAATACATATTAACTCCCAATAAAATGAAAATTGTAATCATGTTACAGCATTGTTCTGTGTATGTGTTACTCTTCTCCCTATGGCAGCTGAAATACTTCTAATAATAGCTATTTAGTACTCAAATTTACCACATGAAGAGCTTAGCAGAAATATGTTAACCTTGCTTCACAATTCGGAACACTGCTGACAAGTTTATAAACAAATAGACAATAATAAGGAAACCTCAGTTGTTAGTTCATTGATGAATCTCTGTATTCTTTATTTTATCAATTATAAAATTTTGATCCAAGCAATATGACAATATAGCTTAAAACCAATTAAATCATAAAGAGGTCTAGTAAAGAAAAAGTGTAATCCCTCCCCTCTCCTCAGCTTTGTCTTTCTCTAGATTGGCACTGTAGAGACACGATCCTAGACATAGTTCTGCTACAATTTTCTTATGTTGCTGTGAGTTAATTAATCAATATTTATATTAGTTTTTGACTCTGTGTTACAGTAAATGAGATCAGGATTCTTGCATTCCCCCTTCCCCCATACATGTTGCTTTTATCTAATCTCCTAAATTACTAACATTATAAACTTTAATTGGTAGCCAGTTTTTATATTATTATGATTATGTAGATACTCATTCCTGATCTAAATTCTCCACTACTCTTTTTTCATACAAATTTTTCTTATTCTTAGAGTTAATAGTTTCATTATTAATATGCATTGTTTTCTATGTAACTATTCCTAACTTTCCTAATTTATCAAACTTATCAAAGCCTTTTAATAAAATTTTTAAGAATGAAAAATTATCAAACAATCTATTAGCTTTTTCTTTCCCATCTTGCATTTTTTCCTTAAGGAGGATTCTACCATTTTCCCCCCTATCGTTTAACTAAAAATTTGATTAGTAGTAGTATTTCCTGTTGACTATCATTTTCCCTCGGATTTCGTCTCCTGATATCCAGTGTTTTCTTCTTAGAATTCAGAAGCTGTTTCTCTTCTCTGTTCCTTTTTACATGATCTGCCTCAACACGCCCTTTAGTCTTGATCATTTACTCTTTATCCTTTGAGTTCTGAAGTATTGTGATGATATGAACTGGTATGAATTTCTTTATAAAGTTAATTGTCCTATATATTCAATGAGCACTTGCAAGCATGCCCTTAGTTGTCTTTTTATTTTAAAAATAATTTTCAATAATTTTCTATTTGTTCTATTTCTATAATGCTTTTGAATGAAGTGTTAGACCTTCAGAATTGACTCTAATTATTTTTCATTTTTTGTGTTCAACTTCTTTCCTTTCCTTTTTATTCTTTATTCTGGGAGATTCCCACAACTTTATTTTCCAAACTTTCTATTGGAATTTTAATTTCAGTAATACTTGCTCTTTGGCTACTCTAGCTTCATAACATTCTACTTTTGTTTCATAGATATAACATCTTCTTTATAATTCTGAGATATTCACTATACTTTTTCTCTAGTATTCTTTTTTCCAATGTGCTTGCTTAGATCTTTTTCTTTCATGATCTTTTTCTTTCATATTAGAGGCTAAACAAATCTCCCTGGATCCTTAGTATGCTTTCATACTTGAAGGTTAAGACCAACCAAACATGAAAGGGTTGATCACTGTGCTTTCGGACACTCACCACATCCCTATTTAGCCCTGATCATCACCCCATTTCTTCACTCTTCTCTGTGACCCTGTGTTCAGAGCCACTGTCATGTATTTTCTCTTGAAAATAGACACTTGGTAGATACTTGGTTTTTAAAGGTGGCGAAGAGTGACTAGACCCATATGCATTCTTTAAACAACTCTCCATTTTCAGTAACTTCAAACAATACCCAGTGTCTCCTAACACGGAGCATTTCAGGATACCATGGCTCTATTGATCAACTTCTTTCTTTTCTCCCAACCATCCAGGCATTTAGATGGAAGTTTTCTCTATGAAGTTAATTCAGTTGCTACTTTTTCTTTTGCCTCTGGTTCCTCCTGAAATGGTTCCGTTTGAATCTCAACTGCTGATATTCCTGATCCCCATTCAACTTTGAGTGTTTAAAAACTTTTTATTCTTTTGCAGTTATTTTGGTGAGGTTATTGAAAGGAGAGAAAATAAATGCATGAGATCAATTCACTATTTTAATGGTATATTAGTTTACTACTTTTCCAGATATTGGCTCCATCAATTTGCTGTTCCATATATAAACAAATGTTACTGAGGATGTTTAAGATGAAAAATTCCATCATTCTATAGTATATTTCTAATGTAAAAATATGACCTCACTATAGAAAAGGAAAATAACCAGAATTGGAATTTTAGTCCACAATGTCTGTAAAAGGACTAAGAACTGTCTTACGGTGGGTATTAATTGGAAGTACTTGGGCATTAAAGGAAAGACAATGATGTCTTTGGATAGTTTAGGAAAAGTGAGTTGCTAAATTTAATGAACTCTGAGAAAATGAAAGGTCATTGTGGCAAAACAAAAATAGATCCAGTGTTTTTTGTTTTGTTTTTTTAAATAGAGAAGCAATAATGATTCTCACCAAAAAGAAAGTCCTCACTTTGATAACCACCTGTCAATGCTTTTGCTATACTTTAGAAAGTAGAGTAAACCTAAGCCACTGAATATCAAAAGAAATACAAATTTACATGTTTTCATGTCCTTGAATTGTTTTCTCAATTGTATTTAAAAGAACCACGATAAATAAAATACTCATTGAATAAATATTTAACACTTTATTTATTATTATGGTTGCTGTGATCTATTTCTCAATAATTCTCAAAAATAAAGCTTATTGTGCTTCTAAAACGAAAGCCAGAAAGAATGACTTAATAGGTTTTGAAAAACGATTATTTGTAAAAGGATATATAAGTGTAACTATGGAAAACTTTTTAAATACCTATCTAGAATCTAGAAATCACTTTAGTAGACCTTACATAATAACAGACAGGGAATCAATAAAATTAAATTTTATGGTGCATTTTTATACCTAAGGCAATTTAGTGAAAAAATAAAGAACTGAAGTGAAGCAAAAACAAATAAAAAAATCTGTTTGCCTATTTCTTAAATGTATATATATTCTGCCTATTCCAATAACTAAGGTAAAATATTGCAAGAATCACTATATTGAGAAAATTATGAATGACCAAAATAAGGTATTTAAATGTTCCAGTGAATATTAAAATAAATATATCTCAAATATTTAACCTTTAGTTGGAAAAATCACATTTTGACCATACACCCTCTTCCCTTTAAAATCCACACCCTTCCTTCTATGTGTATATATTCGAGGGCTGCTCAGAAAATATCCAGCCATAAATGCCTCTATTTTTCATATTACGTGGCTGGATGCTTTCAGACAGCCCTTGTCAATATGCTAGATCATACATTTCATTCTGATTGTTTTTGAAGTTTTTATAAATGGAATTGTATGATATATGAGGACTGTCTGGAACAAATCCAGCCATAAATGCCTCTATTTTTCATATTACGTGGCTGGATACTTTCCGGGCAGCCATTGTATATTCTTATGCAATTTGCTTCTTTTCCTCAATAACTTACTTGTGACATTTGTCTGTGTTGCTGTGGGAATTTATAGTTTATAAACTTTCATTGCGTCAAACTAAGCAATTGTTTTATTATCTCACAATTCACATACTGATTATAGTTTGTGTGAAGATTTGGATGGTTTTCAAATTTTTATTGATGTTCATTGTTGTCATTTTGAATTAAAAACAATGCTGTTACAAACATTATTGTAGTAAGTCTATTATGAATATGTGCTCAAGGGTCTCCAAAGTGCATATCTGGAGTGTAACAACTAAGTCTTGAGGTTATTACATATTTGAATGTAATAGATTATGCCAAAGGATTAAATATTTGTTCTGATTTATGCTCCTATTAATGGTAGATGAGAGTTACTGTTGCTCCAATACCTCATCAATATTCATTATTAGCACTAATTTTTAAAATTTTATCCATGTGAAGAGTATAGTATTTAAAATTTGAATTTTCCAGTTACTACTGTGGTTGAGCATATTTTCCAATATGTATGGCCATCGATGCTCCCTCTTCTCTGAAATGTATATTTGATCATTTAAACATCATTTTTATTGATTGTCTTTTAAATATTTCCAATACTATAATCTTTGTCTCATATAATTATGTAAATATTTTATTTCAGTTTAGGTCTTGTTCTTTTATTATTTTATGATATCTCTTTATAATAAGAACATGATTTCAATTAAGTCAAATTTATCACTATTTTGCTTATGAATTTAAACTTTTTGAGTGTTCTTTAAAAGAACCTTTCCAAAACATGAATTGTAAAGATATTCTATATTGTTTTCTAAAGTTTTAAAGTTTTGCCTTTCACAGTTAAATATTTAAAATCCCTTAAACCAAGTTTTGTGAATGGTACAGGTAGAGATTTAATTTCATTTTTCCTTTTGAACAGATATCCAGGTTCCAGCACCATTCTTTTAAGTAGTCTGCTCTTTTCCAGTGACTGACAGTATACCAAATCAAATCTCCATACATATGTGGATCTATTTTTAGCCTTCTTTCTTCCATTGGCTATTTCTTATCCCAAATACAACACTGTCTTAAATATGCTATCGCTTTATAATAACATAACTAGATAGTCCAGGCCATAACTGTCTCTTTATTTTTATATATATAAATTTTATTTGGATTTCAAGTTTATTAGAAAAATCCTTTACATTTTTATTACTGCATTGAATATATAACCCAGTTTTGGGAAAATTGAAGCTTTAATATGCTCAGCTTTCAGTCAAAACATTGCATACCTCCCCACTTATTTAGAATTTGTTTAATGTCTTTCAATATAGCTTTATCCTTTTCTCCAAGAGGTATCTACGTATTTTGTTTACCTGCTTATTTATTTGTTTGTTTTATCTAGATACTTTATGTTCTTGACTGCTTTAACTAGGAGATATTTTTGTGGGGGGTGGGGTCTTGTTATCTGGTCTGCCAAAGTGCAAAAATAAGGTTTTCCAAAATTTCATATCTGTAATATTATATTCAATGCAAAAGTATGAGAACATGAATGTTCAGAGTATGTTACATGTTAATGAATATTCCAGTGGCTTCTCCTAGCTCTTGGATGAATACCAAAATCTTCACTATAGATCCCAGGGATCTACATGATCTTATATCTGTCAATATTTCTAGAATTGTCAAATATTACACTTCTAGCTCTGTGTGCTCCAGCCTTCCTAGGCTTTTCTCTGGAATGTGTCATTCTATAACTCACTATCTGACCTTTGCACATGTCATATTCTCCTTCTGGGATATTCTAGTTTTATTTCTCCTCCTACATAATTTCTATTTATCTTTCAACTGTCATCTCATTCTTCGGTTATTCGGGAGACTCAATGTCAGATTCCCCCATTTTACTCTTACAAACTTTCATACTATTTCTTCCCTCTGGGACTCTATACCAGTTTTTATTTCTCATGATTTATGAGGTTGCATGATTAATAAATATTCTCCTATTAGTTTTGTTCCTCCCTCACATAAAAGTCCAAGACCATATCTGCTTGCTAACCAGTATACCTCAGCACCTCGTACAGTTCTTGAACATTACAGGTGCTTACCAAATATTTATTGAGTTAGACAGTGAATTGGTAAAGTCACTTTTTTTCCACAAGATTTGTTTATTTTTATTATAATCACTTTGAAACATTTTTCTTTCTGTAAATAATTCTATGCTTACATTTATCTTTCCCAAGTGATTAAAGCAGTTGGGTGCTATTTGGGTATCTCTCTGGATCAGAGGAGTGGATATTATGAACAATAAAACCATCTGAAACCATGGAAATAGAATGGAGCATTTCTCAGACAAATGTAAGGGATATGCTAATCTTGGAGATACACACACACACACACACACACACACACATACACATGCATATGTATATATACACATATATACACACATGTTAAGAAATTGCATGGAAGAGCTGGTAAGTTAAGTTGGATTATTAATTAGAATATGTAACAGAAAAGATCTCTGCAACAAAAGCTAGGATTCAAATATGCTTTTTTCATGTCTATATATATATTTTTTTTTTTTTTTTGCTTTTTGGTATGTGGGTAGCTCCCTGACCGGGAATCGAACCCAGGCCGCAGCGCTGTCAGCGCCAGCGCCGAAGCCTTAAGCCACTACACCATCAGGGAACTCCCATCATGTCTATATTATTTATGAACATATAATCATCACTCGTCCTTAAAAATGATTAAAAAGCAGTAAGTACATAAGGATTCACAAACTGTACATTTTTAAAACATTGTCACAGCAGGTGTTTAATGGAGAGTAAATAAAAATATAATGGCAGCTCTTTTCAGCATTTTCATTCTTTCAATGTAATAACTACTTATTGAGCATCACTTATAAATAAACATGAAACATGTTCTGTGAAGCTTATGATAAATAAGACACAAACTGCCTTCAGGGAGGTTTCCATGTGGAGGGACGGCGCTTTGCCAACACAACTGCAGAGCAGGGCAAGGGCTAATGACAACTTTGATTTCCATGGACTCAGCCTATTCAGTTGTACCAATAACTTTGTACACATTATCTTAATGTGTATAATAGTTCTTGAGAGGAAAATATACATTAACATTCCAGCATTTACAAATGAGTAAATTAAGGGACAGAAAATTAGGACATTTCCCTATGGTTACTCAGTGACAGAGCAGAATTAAAATCCAGACTCCTAAGCCCTAGTACAGAAAAGTTTTGGTAAAGCCAGTGAGCCTGGCGTCGTCTGCGTCTTTCTAGTCTAAGCCAGTGTTTGCTCACACGTGGTACTGTGCTGTGAAAGACACCAAGGTCAATCAGGCTTTGGAAATGCTGCATGTCATATGCTCAAAAAGCTCTGAAAAACGTTTATTATAAAAAAGCAGATTTTTCATTGCTTAACTCAGCACTTCCCCAAAATACTTGAACTAAAAATTCATTTTTTATGTAACTCACCCTGGGAAACTATTCCAAGCAGGTTCCAGTTATAAAGTTTTTTTGGTTGTTTAGTTTTTTGTTTTTGTTTTTCCTAATGCAGGTTTGTGTTTTAGGAAGACACTCTGATAGTACTCCATGCCAGTTCTCCATGCTTCTGCTCAGGCTGTTCTACCATGATGAAATATCCATTCATTTTTATGGTATGTGGTGAATTCTTACGTACACCTTAGTTCAAAAGTCAGGTCATCTGTGATGTTTTATGTTAACCCTTTGCCAGTACACAGGTATCTGTGCACATACACATACGCACACACGTACCCCCCACCAACCTAGTCACATGCACACATACATACAGAATAAGCACTGAAATTTATTATGTAAGACAATAATATGGTAGTCCTTATCTGCGATTTCGCTCTTCTTCAGTTGCCTAAGGTCAACTGTGGTCTGAACATATTAAATGGAAAATTTTCAGAAATAAACAATTCATAAGTTTTAAATTATACACTGTTCTGACCACCTCACTTCATCTCATCATGTAGACATTGTATCACCTGACATCATCACAAGAAGAGGGGTGAGTACAGTAAAATAAGATTGAGAGAGAGAGACCGCATTCACACATTTTAATTACAGTATATTATAATTGCTCTATTTTTTATTTGTTGTTATTGTTAATCTCTGTGCCTAATTTATAAATTAAACTTTATCATAGGTGTGTATGTAGAGGGAAAGACATAATATGTATAGGATTTGATACAATCCACTGGTAGTCTTAGAACATATTCCTTGCAAATAAGGGGGAACTACTTTATTTTTTTATTGTTAAATTTATCAGGGTGACATCAGTTAGTAAAAATTACCTGGGTTCCAGGTGTACAATTCTACAGTACATCGTCTAAGTGTTGCATATGTGTTCACCACCCAGACTCAGTTCTCTTTCCATCACCATTTATTTGAGTCCCTGTCCCTTTCCCCCCCACCCACTTACCCCCGCACCCTAAAGTAACCACTAAACTATTGACTATGTCCATGGATTTTATATTTTTATTGCTTTTAGTTTTATGGGGTAACTACTTTATTAATGATCACTCACCTTTGATGAGCATCTGCTATGTTTAGACATGGTTCAGCTCATCACAATAATTATTTATTATCCCTTTCATCTCCTTCTAGCTCACATATCATTTTTCTGATGCTCCTTACAGAAAAGTCCTCTAAAGGTGTCCATCCTACCTGACTCTGATTCCTTTCCTTTCTTTCTTCCTTGAATACAATCCAGCCAGGCTTATCTCACCATTTGTCACGGTTGTTTCTGTTTAGTGTGCCAATAACTGCTACATTGATAAATCCAGGTATAGTTTCAGTCCTCATTGTACTTGACTTATCAATAGCACTTGACAAAGTTGATACCTCTTTTCAAATTCAAACTTTTCTTTCTTTGCCTTGTAGAACACTGTTTGTTTCTGGGGATATTTTGTTTTGTTTTGTTTTGTTTTTGTACGAAACTGGCAACTCCTCTATGATCTACTTTGTTCGTTCTTCTCATCTCCAGTCTTTAAATGTTTGCCTCCCATGACGTTTTGCAGTCATTCCATTGGTGATTTCATCTAGTTTCATACTGAGCATTATGGCTAAGAGCACAGCCCTTTGGGCCAGGTTATCTGACTTTGACAGTTCAAATACTTTGTTAGATGTGTAATCTTAGGCTAATGATCTATCCTTTCTCACCTCAGGTAACTCACCTGTAAAAATTGGGGTTATAACAGTACTATGCCACAGAATTGTTGAAATGAGTTAATATCTGTAAAAGTGCTTAGAAAGTACCTAGAACTGTATGTGTTTGCTGGTATTATTATCTATACTCTAATGACTCATAAAATGCACCTAGCCTGTACTTCTGCCATGAATTTGTTAATCATATATTCAACTACCTACACAATGTCTGCACTTGGAAGTCTAGTATACAAGCAAATTTATTATATATAAACTGGAAAAATCTCATCACTCATAAGCCAAAGTGAACTCAGTAAATGGTGCCTGCATCCAGTTGCTAAGGCCAAAACTCTTGGAGGCATTCTCACTCCCATCTTTTTTCAGACCACCCATCCATCCATTAAATCTAGATTGCTCTGCCTTCAAGTTATCCAGAATCTTACCATTTGTTACCATAACTATCCTAATATATAATTCTTACAGTTTAAGATTCCATTAATGTTCCAGACAACTTTATCACCCATGATTCATGGTGCTCTTTCATCTACCTCAAACTAGATAGTTTTCACCTGAAAGACAATTAAGCTAGGTTGTTTTATTTCTCTACTCCCTCAGGGGATTTTTAAACTTAATTCTATATTTTAACTATTTAATTTCATTGTCATTTTCAACTTACTATTCTAGTCTGTGAAATTCTTTATAAATTACATAACATAGCAACTTGAGCTCCCTATTTAAATTTAATAATTCAAATTTATTAAATATGTCTTAAGCAATATCATGTCATCAAATAGTTGATTAAAAATTATATAAAGAATGACCTAATAATAGACATAAGAGGTCTCCTGCAGTTCAACAATGATCCATTAACTAACCAGTATCTTTTGGTGGGAAAGTTACATTAACTAAAGATTCAACAAACCACTCAGGAAGCTTAATCATGTATATTCATCTTCACCACAAGGATTTATTTTAAATAATTTGTTGAAATTCAAGTCATTCAGATGATGCATCATCACATGTGAAACCTTTCTCTGAAACTCAGTTGTACGTGACCTCCTTGGTGTTACCATGAAATTTTGCGCGAGTCTTTGTCATAGTCCTTACAACAGTCTACCAAATGTTCACTTGTATTAGTCGCCTAAATATTGCGAAGTCCTTGGAGCATGAATCTGTGCTTCCTTTATCTCTATATTCTCAGAAACTTGTGCATAATAATTCAATAAATATTTTTCAAAATGGGTAAATAATAGCGAGATTCTCGTATGTTACCTTAAGATACAGAGCTCTGTATAAAGTTTGTTGTTTTCTCTGGACTTATTCTAGGATACAAATCACTAAAAACAACTCAGAATAATTTATGAAAATAGACAAGGCAATTCATCTCTTTATGTCTCACTTAAAACATTTTTAGTATTTTAAATTCATGTACATATGGAATGTGTGATTTGCTATTATTACAGAAAGATAATTTCATCATTTTGAAGCTAAAACTGTATGTGCTATTGTGGTTATTTTTTCTTTTCTTCCTTTAATATTGCACTTCTTGTATTTTTTTTTATTAAAATGTCAGAGACAGTATCTTATTAACATTTCAGAGAACAGTTGCTAATGTTTCCATTCATAGACCTAATACTTGGAGTGCTTCTTTCAAGATCATATGAAAACTATAAAATACAAAATCACAATGTTCCTGAATATTTATGTACTCTGGAACATAAAACTTACATTGAACTTTCTGTTCTTTGCCTGATACTAATATATTTATGCATGTATTTAGAGAATAAAATGTCATTATGCTTTCCTTTTTTTTCAGTTCATTAGACTTTATTGTGTTTCTACTATTCACAATGACCACGTAAGAAATGGAAAATATAATAATTAAAAAACAAACTAGGGAGCTCCCTGATGGTGTAGTGGCTTAAGGCTTCGGCGCTGGCGCTGTCAGTGCTGCGGCCTGGGTTTGATTCCCAGTCAGGGAGCTACTCACATACCAAAAAGAAAAAAAAACTAACAAGAATTAATAGAATATAGTTCTGGCTCTAGAAAACTTATCTCCTGGTGCAGTCAGGGCATGCAAAATTAAGTGTCTTGTCTTACATGCTGTGATAGAACCACATACCAGGGGCCAGAATACAGAGAACCAAGCTGGGCTTTACATTAGAAACAGTATTTGAGCTGGACCTTGCAGAATGATGTATGCCAAGAATAGATGGAAAGAGGAATAATATATACAAAAGATTGAGATTCAAAAAACACTGGATATTATGAAATGAAAATTGGCTCAGATTTTAGGAATGACATAGGCTAGGAGGATAATGGAAGATATGGCTGGAAAGATAGGACAGGGTTGGAGTTTAAATGGCCATATATGACTATATCAAAGAATTTGGAACTTGTTCTATACGCAATGGGAAGGCCACTGAAGTTTCTTATAAAGATTTAAGTAGCCAGTAATTTTCCTGTAATGTTTCTTGGCTATTTAAAGAATCCATCTATTTAAAGAATCATATTTAAACTGCCCAAGAGAATAATCAAATGTTTTTTACATTCTGCATTTAAAAAAGATCCTTTAAGATCTTTTACATTTTTATTTCTGCCTTTTGATGGGCAGCCATAGATTCATTTTATTCCAAGGCCAATTCATATAAGGAGATACTCAGTGATGAAATATCCAGTATTTCTACACACAGGTTGAGTAATTAGTATCTACTACAGACTGAAAAACCCAATGGGAACAAAATGACCTTGTACTTTATGTGCAATCTTTATTAATTGAACTCTAAGCTAGCCCTTGAGATTTTTATGCAGTCTGCAATAGAAAGGTCAATGGAATACCAATAAATCCTCCTGTATTTATTAGTTCATTCTTCAAATGCTAAAGTTGTGTGAAAAATTGATTCAGTTATTTGTAATTCATTATCAAAAGGGGGAATGTGCTTTTCTTTTTACTCATCTTATTCATTTACTTGTATATTTACATGGAAAATAACATCCAAGGAAAATTTAAGGAGTGTTTTATAGCAATGGGCACAGTAGCGGTTGAGCATGTTTCTCATTTTGTACCCTTTTATCATAAAATGTCTACAAAGAAATTATTATTTTGAATTAGAAACACTAATAGATATATAACAAATACTATGTTTAAGGTGCTTTTCTAGATTCCAAGAATATAACATAAATAAGATAGTTAATACTCTAAAAAGAAAATCTCTAATGGGGAAATGGAATACTGACAACTCACTCTATAATACAAAGTAAAGTAAGGGAACTACTATGATATTAATATGAAATAATGCTGTAGGAGCACAGAGGATTCAATGATGAAATTTCGAAAGATTTGAGTCATGCATTAGAGAAGTGGTTCTCAACATTTTTTGACTTGTGTACCCCTTTTAAACCCATTTCTATAAATTTACCCCTTGTTTTTAAAACAGCTGTTTTTAAATACTGACATTTTTGTGCAGTGCCTATCTTAGTGTAAAATAGTAGAAATGAGGTAATAAGTCAGGAAAGAAAAATGACTACACTAAGAGTATAAACCACAGATTTAATTTTACAACATTTGTAACACAGTTAAGTATTTATAATGATGATCAAGTATTTAAACATTAAACAAAAAACTACTTGAATCATGATTAAAGACCATGTACTTACTTTTATTCAGTCAATAACTAAACTGATCAAGTAGTCTGGGGACAGATGTTATTTATATGTTTGGGGATGTTCTGGAAATGTTGTAAATGGAGTGTTCTGAAACTGTGCATAATGATTGGTAGAAGAGCGGTTTTGGGGAAGAGTTCATAGCCACGCCTTCATCAATTATCATTAGCTAATGCGATCTAATTTTGAAGTGTTTCCATTAATGGTGATTTAAATTTAACATGTATTGTTCCATAACCAACGTTTTGCACTTTTTTACTTCACCTGGTTTTTTGTTTGTTTGTTTGTTTGTTTTGTTTTTGCCATTACTGATTATTTTTTGCGTACTCCTGAACAGCCCTGCACGTACCCCCAGGGGTATGTCTACCACTGCTTGGGAACCGATGCTAGAGTTTCACAAGTTGTAGAGAAGATTCTAAGTGAAAGCAAAAATATCAGCACAGGCTTTGGGAATACAAAAGATGTAAAATAATTGCAAAATGGATTACAGCTTTGTGTGACAGGGGTATAGTGATAGATAAGCCTAGAAATGAAGGTGGGGGTTAAAACCTTTCCATGTTCAGCTGTTTGAACTTGAGCCTCCAGGCAGTGAGGAACTACTGAACAATTTTGAAGTATAGAATTAAACTTGAATTAAACCTGAGTATTTGTATTTTAGAAAGTTATCATCGAAGATAACACATAAGATGTGACAACTATAGTTGCCCTAGTGTAAACGAAGAAGCTCTTTGATGCAGCAATGGAAGTGGGATTGAAAGGAGAGGAAAGATTTCCTATAGTTAGAATTAGGATTTGGTGTTTGAATGGAAGTGCAAATTAAGGGAGATAACGATGGCATTGGGGTGTCAAGTTTACTGCTGATAATTATAACAAAATGTGACTTCTTAACATAACTAAATACTTCATATCTAATAATTTAATTACCACTTCAGTTTTGAACCTGTGTTCATAATTCTGAAAAATTCTATGTTTCTTAATATACATAAGTAGATTTATAAATGTATAACTGAATTTTTCTGGTTCATACATGTGTATGTGTGTCTTGTTTTATAAAAGATTTTCAAGAACAATTTTTGAAGGAAAACAAAATAAAGGGAAAAAATTTAAGAACTTAAAAATGTATATTTGATTACTTGTCCAATCATTTCATTAAGGAGATTGCAGCTTCTCTCCTTGACTTGGGGAGAAGAGGAACAGTCTTTATCCTTTGCCATCCTCCTCTTCTACCTGGTCAGTATCACCAGGAACTCTCACCTTTCTAGATTATGATGAATAAAGTGTATGCATTATATATCAAGATATATTTGACTAATTAAAAGTGTTTTAGAGCATTTGATATCATGTGTGTGTGTGAATATGTGCATGCAAAACTTCAAAAAACAAGTATTTTAGTAAAACACAGAGAAACTTTCATTACTTATTATGCCAATTATATGCAGATGAAATCTCCCTAATACTACATCTTTATTTATTAGTAGGTAATGATGTTCTCGCCAGGATCACTGTTTATTTTTTGAAAACCCTGTATGCTAATGAACAGTGTATTCTTGAAGGATGATATGTATCCTATCACAAAGTAACAACTACATAATCAGATATTTTACATATAAATAAAGCACTAAATTCACCTTTTTAAAGTTGCTTTTAAAAATCATAACTATTAGGTCATAACCATTTATTAAATGAAATAAATGGATATGATGTTATACTTCTCACTGGAATAATTTTCTGAAGCTTGCTTCTTTTTCCTTTATTGCAAATTTTAGGACCTATTTTTGCTTTGGATTATTTTTAACCAATAAGATTTTTAGGTACTTCACTTTAATAAGAGTTAGAAATTATTTTCTTTCAAAGCTATCCCAAATGAGCCATGAGTCTGCTTTTGAGATACACTTTGCTATAATACAGTCATCTTTAATTTAAATTTGTATATGTTAGCAGCCTTAAATTTATAACTTGGCTTATAATTATGTATGACTAACTGAATTTGAAGTCCAGGACTGTTAAATCTTAAACTATAGATGTAGTTGGGTTTGATACCACATCAAATAGCACATAAAAATTAAGTGTGTACTCCCTCAATATATGAAATTTGAAGGGAAGCATCTTCACATTACACAGAGATAATCGTTTAAGTTTATATTCCTCCCAAATATCCACCTACACTAGTATATGTGACGTGTCGTGCAAGCCAATAGATGTTATATATTGAAATAGGAAAGCAATTTGAGCAACTGACAAAAGGCTGGGAGTGGCTAGAACAAAATCAACAAGATTAACCGAGTCGTGGGCGGGATCTAGAGTTCCTTTTGCATCCCAAGGCTACCAGCTTGAGAAAACTTGAAAGTCAGGAGGAGACACATAGGCTACCTGCTTTCAACCTGCAACATTAGCTGAAGTAGTGAGAAACTAATGGTTTAAATGCTTGAATGGGGGCTAAGGGAGGAGCCCACTGAACATTTCAGAAATATTACCATGTGTGTTGTAATAAATAACAGTATTATTTAAAAAGATTTTACATTTAGTCAGGACCAATGTATGTTGTGAATAGAATTATTATGCCTTCTTGTTATTCAAGAGCTCATCACTATAGCATCCCACCATTCTGCAACTATCCTCCTTACACAAATCCAAATTAAACCTATGAGGGACGTATTAATGTCATAGAGCTGCTGTAACAGATTACTACAAACTAGGTGGCTTAAAACAACACAAGTTTATTGTCTCGAAATTCTGGAGGTTAGAAATCCCAAATTAAAGCATTGGCAGGGCCATGCTGCCTCCAACGGCTCCAGGAAGAATCCTTTCTTGCCTCTTCTGAGGGTTTGCCCGATCCTTGATGATCCTTGCTTTGTGTCAGCATAACTCCAAATTTTTGAATCTGACTTCACATCACTTTCTTCTTTGTGTGTCTCTGTGTCTCCAAAATTTTCTCTCTTTGTAAAAACACCAGTCACTGGGTTTAGGGCCCATTTTAATCCTGTGAGACCTCATTTTAATTTCGTTACATCTGCAAAGACTTCATTTCCAAATAAGATCTTATTTGGAAGATAATGGGGGTTAAAACGTCAACAAATCTTTTTGGGAATGCAAGTCAATCTACTACAGGAGGAATGGGGGTGCTAAACTCAGATAGGTGTTTAGAAGGGCTGCCAGATCCATCTGATTCAATCAGTCCCCAAGTCAATCAGTCCCCCTAGTCAGTTCTAGGGTTCATTTGTATTTTTAAAGGACTTTGTAACACAAATGTATCCATAATGAACAGAGTGGTTGGTATCAGATCATTTCTGGTCCCTGCTTTCTTCCCAGAGCTTCCAGCTCCTTACTTTTAGCAAACCCAAGTCTGAGGGTCCAACCCTCACCCATTCACCAGAGTGGATCTGATCAGCTACAAAAGGAAGAGCACGTAGGTAATGCAGAAAACTTAGGTTGTGTACCTTATTTTTCTTTCCTTTAGTACTGTTTCACTTTTATGGTAAATATTTAAATATTTTCCTTAGATCAAATTATATAAATAATGGTTTTGTATTTCATTTTAATTGTCCCATATTAATGTGCACATAGATAACGCTTATTTCCAATAGAGTCTATATATGAAAAATACGAAGGACATTCATACAAAATTCTAATTAAAAAAAAAAATTTTGACAACAGAAAACTATACGATATGGTTTTGGTAGGCATGGATTTCTTTTCTTCCAAAATGCTTCCTAAGTGTGAATGAGAAGGAAGAGTAGGGACAAAGTTAAAGAGTCTCTGCAAAGTTTAAATCAGGGAATCTGGGTTTTTCTGTGCTTGCTCAGTGGAGTCATTATCTGTTCTCAATTGTAGAGCACTCACTTGTGGATGGAGTAAGGACAGAAGAAGGTGCTACAGTTATTTAGGCCTTTAAAATCCTGACATTCAGGTTTTAAAATGACTCTAAAGGAGAGGAATTCATTTTAAAGCAAAATGATTTTCTTCATATGCACTGAGTCTAAGTACAGCTTTTTGTAAAATCTCCCTACACTCTGAACGATATAACGCATTTCATTTTTTTAACTTGGCTTATTCGTAAATCACAGGCTATCAATATACAGCGAACAAACCATTGCATTTAATGCAGCAATTTCAGCTAAAATAGGACTACATTATTTTTATTTCCAGGAGAATTATTTGAGGATGAGAATTTAATAAAAATTTCTGATTTTTAAAAATCTTTCATTAGCTTAAATTCAACTTTAGGGAAAAAAAGATATATGATTCAAAATTGCCATAGTGTAAAATATCCATTTAGATTTTTGATTAGCATTTCTTTGTTGATTATAAAAAATAAATGGTAAATTTTATTATTTTGATTAATGATTTCCTGAGATACTTTTGTCTGAATTACAAAGCTATAGCTTAAGTGTATAATTAAAATGTATAGCAAACAATTTATTTTTCATGCAATTAATTGACACAAAAATTTTAATAGTTATTTAAATAACCATATGAGTTTTCATACTCATTTCTATTGAACTGTTTTAAACATTCTGAAACTTACCCAGCTGTGATATTTTATAGCATTGTTCCCAAACATCTGCAATAAATTCTACTGAGGGACAAAGGGTGTTGTTATAAATGGAAATTATGGACCCTACCCTACATCTATTTATCAGCATCTCTTAGAAATATAGTTCATGAATCTGCTTTTATAAGCCATTTAAATGAATGTTAGCTTATTAATGTTCAAGAACCCAGGATTAAAGGGGACCGACGAATGGATACTTACTTTTTCAAAACCGGTGATCTCTAGCCTCTGCAGCATACTGGGAGAAACTGTTCAGTGACTGTAAACTTCTTCCAGAAGAAAATCATCCCAAGAACAGAAGAGAGAGAACACCTGAACCACCTCTTAACCCCTCAGAGTTCTGGGAATCTCACCAGGGACAGCAGGCAGCATACTTGGAGCCCAAGAGCCATAGTCACAGACCTCCCTTCCCTTCCTCCCTCTCCTTCTCAGTCCATCTTCCCTTCCCTTCCTGTTTCTCTCCTTCCCTCCTCTCCTTCTGTCTTCTCAATACTTCCTTCAATTTTATCAGAAGCATGAGATAGGGGAGAGGGTATTTGAAGATTAGCAATAGCTTATCAAAAACCCTCATAAAACACACTTTTAATGGGTGCTTATAAAGAAAAGTGTCCTATTTTTAGTCGTAACCATTTTATAATATATGTAAATCAAACCATCATGCTATATACTTTAAACTTATGCGTGATGTATGTCAATTATTTCTCAATAAATGTGGAAAAAAATGATTCCCCATACACTTGTTAAAACATACTGTGTTCTTTTATCACTAAACAGAATAAGATAACCTTAAATACGTGGGAATAACTGCTTTAATCCCAATAACCAGAACAGCACCTACCATAGTAGGGAGATAATACATGTTTGGTTAAATAAATAAATCTTTAAAAATGTATGTATGTTCAGCATTTCATTTATGACATATCTCTATTTTAGAATAAATTTATTTTCCCCAAATCTTTGAGTAAGATGGATGCTCCAGGAAAAATGCACAATGAGATTCTCAGTCTTGTTTTAAGCCCCAGGTGGGAGAAACTCAATAGTTTGCCCTGAAGCATTGATTCCCAATTGGTGGTACACGTACCCTTGTGGGTACATGCTGGATCCTCAGCGATATGTGAAAATAATCAGTGATGGTAAAAATAAGTTAAGTAAATAAGTACAAAATATTAGTTATGAAACAATAAATTTTAAGTTTTAATCACTGTTAATGGAGACATTTCAAAATTAGATCACAAATGATGACTGGTGAGGGCATTGCTATGAACCCTTCCCCCAAACCTTGCTCATCTACCAATCATTACACAGTTTCAGAACAATCCATTTGCAATGTTTCTAGAACATCCCAACATATAAATAGATCCATGCCAGACTGTTTAATAAGTTTAGTTATTGACTGAATAAAAGTGTTTTGTCTTTAATCGTGATTCTTTTTTCAGTAATTTTTTAATTTAATGTTTAACATGGTTTCAGTTATTGCCAGTGATATTTAAGTGTGTCAGTTATGGACTAGTGGTTGAAAACAGGAATGGTTAAAAAACCAGAACTTGATGTAGATTATAGCCTGTCACCAAATACTTCTCAACACACGTACACAGCCACGTGTACACCTATACCAGGAGATAGTAAAAAGGTGCGTGCCTCAGATATTACACAGGAGAAAAGGAAATACTCTGAAGAGTATATATGGGTTTTCATTTGTAGGGAATGACTGTCCTAACCCTTTGTGTTTTGGGTGTGGGAAAGATATTATCCAATAGTTGCACGGAACCCTCTCTACTCGTGACATTTAGAAACTAAACATCCTATATATAAAAACAAAGAAATACATTATTTTCGATGCTTAAAAAAGCATCCAACTGTTACTTCATACATGCTGTCAGGAAAGAAAGACAATGAGAATGCAGTTGAGGCTTCATACCATACTGCTTATCACATAGCTACATGTAAACACCACACCACGGCTGAAGATTTACTTTCTCCTTGTTTTAAGGATACCGTTTTTTGAATTTTGGGGGAAGAACATGTTCACAAAATCAATACTATCTCTTTTTCAAATAATATAGTGTCTTGACGAAGTCAGGAAATTTCTGACGATGTTGAAGCTGAGTAGTAGAGAGAATTAGAAAAAGTAAATTCTTTTCCATTCAGCTCGATGAAAGTGTAGATGTTGCTGATTTACCTATTTTGCTTGTCATCGCGAGGTACTCAGTAGGAAACGAAATCGAAAACCTGTTGTTTTGTTACCCATTGACAGAGTGTAGCACAGGCAAAGATATTTTTAATGTAATCAATGGTTATTTCATTGGAAAGGATGTTAGTTAGTTGAATTCTGTGGTATATGCACTGATGGAGGCAAGTCTATGTCAGGTTGTTCATAGGCCATGGGGCCGAATTAAAGAAGTAGCTCCCGTGTACCACGGAGTCACTGCTGCATTCACGGACAGAGAGTTTTGCATCCAAACCTCTTCCTAGTGAACTGAAAGATGTTCTTGATGAGGCTGTAAAAGTTGTAAATTTTAGTAAGTCACAACCATGAAACTTGTGATTGTTTAAAACACTGTGTGGAGAAATGGACAGCACTCACAGCACATCCCTTTCACATATGGAGGTAAGGTGGCTTTCTTGTGGCGAAGTACTTACATGGATGTTTGAACTTAGATATGAAGTCCAGGTATTTTTTGAAGACCATCATTTCCCTCTTGCTACAAAGTTTCAGGCAATGATTGGCTTCAAATTCTTGTGTGTGTGTGTGTGTGTGTGTGTGTGTGTGTGTGTATCAGATATTTTTCTAGAAATAAACTCAACTTGGGACTTCAAAACAGCTCAATCACTCTATTCAAAGTAACCTGCAAAATTGAGTCAATGATGAAAAAATTGGACTTTTGCAAAGTGTGTCTTGAAACAGGTCAGCCTGAAATTACTGAAACTCTGCACTTCTTATCTGAGAATGACTTGCACCTATCCTAAAACGTGAAAGAGAATGTTATGAATCACTTGGAAGGTCTTAAAGTGTCCTTTTATAAGTATTTCCCTCAATATGGAAAAGAAAACAACTGGATTGCAGATCCCTTCAATGAAGAACCTTCCAAAAAGCTAAACTATCAATCAGTGAAAAAGAGTATTTAATCAAACTTTCAATTGATTCTTCTTTAAATTATGATTTTAAAAGACAGCGTCTTATTACCTTCTGTGTAGATATCAATGAGGAATACGAACAGCTCATTGAGAACATATTCAAATACCTCTTGCCATTTACTAATACTAAACTAGTGGAAAGAGCTTTTTCTTCTTACACCTTCATAAACAAGTTTCATGCAAGTCCAGATTTAAGGTGGTATCTTGCATCTTTTGAGCCTGATTTCAAGAAACTAAGTGCATCAAAACAAGTTCAATGATCTTACTAACAATGTTTCAATTGGCTAGTGATCTGCATAACAATTATTACAGACTTTTAAGATAACACAAATATTATTATTAATAATAAATTAAAAGTTTGTTAAATACTTGATCATTATTATTATATTTAACTGTGTTATAAATATTGTAAAATTAAATCTGTGGTTTGTACTTTTAGTGTAGTACTTTTTCTTTCCTAACTTATTACCTCCTCATTTCCACTATTTTACATTAAGATGGGCATGGAAAAAAAGTGTCAGTATTTAAAAACAGCTGTTTAAAAAACAAGGGGTACAATTTATAGAAATGGGTTTAAAAGAGGTACACAAGTGGAAAGAGGTTGGGAACCACTGCCCTGAAGGATTTTACAGATTTTAAGAGAACAAAACAACCCTCCCTCCCTCAACAAGTGTGTGGTGAAAAGTATTTCTGTGGAGAAAATATTTGTATAACTCTGGAAAAATCAATTTCAGGCATCTTCTGGAAGAAATAACTTGTAACCCAAGCATAAGTAGATTTAAAATCCTCAAAATATTGATGTTTGTTAATGGTTCTAAATGCTACTTACCCTCTGTCTCCTACAACTCAGTAGGAGGGTCTGTATCGGTTAGTAGTAGCTCCCATCATCAGCCTCAACCCTGTTCTCTGCAGTTCACAAGGATCTGTGACACATATCTGTAAGAATAGGGTCAGGACAGAGCAACCAAGCCAGCTGCAAAAGCGAAAGCCCAACCCATGAAATAATCCAGATGATGAAAATAGCCAAGGAGCCATAGAAGCAAGCACAGATCATACACTCTTCCCATAGCCACTCTTTTATTCCAGCTTCTACAGAGATATGAACAAAGGAAGATGATCATTAAACCATCTAGTCCAGAATTGGCCCCACTGTAAAGTGCTCAAGACACATTATTTCTCTTCATCTCCCCTTTCTTTCTCACTTGGCTTTGTGTTTTTATTTTTATTTTATTTATTTATTTATTGTTTATTTTTTCTGATGCCAATTTTATGTGTTTGTTAAATTTATTAGGGTGACATTGGTTAGTAAAAATTAATATAGTTCCAGGTGTACAGTTCTACAGTACATTGACATTGTGTTGCATTGTGTGTTGGCTTTGTGTTTTTAGGTTCAGGATACTTATTCCTATTTTTACCTAATATTAAGAGCAAATCAACATTTTGTACTTTGAGAAAAATATTATTCCTTTTTTATGTGCATTATGCAAAAGGAATCATCCCTTACAGCTAAATCATGTTGATTGCATGAGGCAGATCTGTGGGCCCAAGAGCGGAGCTACCATCAGTCTACCTGGGTTCGACATGAGCTGTATCCTTTACAAGCTGCACAACCTTGGACAACTTTCTTAAGCTGTCAGTGCTTCATATTCCACTTGTCTAAAACTGAAATAATTATCTCATGGGCTTATTGATAGGACTGAGTGAGAACATGTATAAAACTTTAAAATTTTGGCTAGTATATCGTAAGCACTCTTTTATGACTAGGTGGCATTATTATTATTAGTGTTAATAATGTTGAAGCCCCCAGCATAAGCAGAGGGCCTCCAATGACCAGCCCCCGCTTACCTCTGCTTTGGGCACAGGCTTTGTCACACTGCCTATGAGTATCTCTTTGCCCCACTAAAGCCAGATTACTTTTTAGTCGCAAGCTATTTTATCTCTGCCCTCCTTATCCTGGCTCATCTGCACTGCCTAGTTGTCATTCAACATTCTCATTACACAACCTGTTTTCTATTAAGCTTCAGCCACTCATAAAGTTGAATGCTGCTGTATTGGTGCCCCTAGCCAGATATTTGGTGCAAATTTCTTCATTTCTCTTCTTGTCTTCTTTCTGTGGACAATGAACCCTTCAAGGGCAGGAGAGTGTTTTAGTGACCCTTTTAGCCACAGCAACTAGCAGCTGTTATACAGAACACATTTTGAGAAATATAGGTTGATAAAGAAGGTTTAAGGACCCAGTCTAGTAATTCTGAAGTCATAAAATTCTGCTTAAAGTGCAGCCACAGGAATTGGCTGGATGACCTCTTCTGGCAGCAAATCTCATTTATTACTATAAACTATATAAAGTAATTGTCTTTATTTGTTCAAAATCCAGTGTCCTTTAATCAAATCTGGTGAATTGAATTAAGGAACTTATTTTTACTAACGGAATTCAATTTAACGTATCTGAGGTATCTCTCACATCAGAGCCCTGTAAAGTTTTTATCTTTATAAGTAACTCTCCATTTGTCTATTTTTTATTTTTTCATTTATAAATATTATATAGTGTTTTTTCTTAATCATTTATAGTATAATATCTTTAGTTGGTTCAACACTAATTAAAAACAATTATAAAAAATAAGTATGTCTCTATATTTTCCCCTGTTGAAAATTTTACCCAAATCAACTGAAGTATTTTATGTAAATATCCGTGTAATTTTTATATCTCAAATTGACCCTTTACTAAAGAAAAAAAAAAGTACCCTAAAATAATGGCTTAAAAATGCATTTGTTAAAAAAATGCATTTGTTTGTGAAATGATGAAATTAATGAATAGGATTTTATACTTTATTCAAATATATCACACATCCAAGTATTTCTCTCCATTCTCTCTGCCACCAAACTTACACTCACTATCATCTCCCAGCTCAACTACTGCCATAACCTTTAAGTTGGATGCTGCTTCTGGGTTTGTCTTTCTAGTATGCACAGAACATTTGATAGTACACTTGATCTTAGCCAAAAGGCCGAGAAGGGATGCACAGAACATTTGAAGTGATCCTTTAAAATTTTGATCAATGATCCAAACAAAACCCTCCCATCTCCATTGTATCATGAATGACGTCTGAACTCCTTATAGTGCCATATGAAGCCCAATGGACCTGGCCAGTGCCCGCCTGTCTGCCTCACCCCCCACCCCCCCACCAGCACCATGACCTGGGTCTCTACAGTTTGGTTTCCTTTTTTTTTCCTACTTGAATATGCTGTTCCTCTTGGGCTTTTGCACTTAGTTCCCTGTCCTTGTGATGTTTAGTCCTTATCTTCAGCTCAAACATGACCTTCTTTGTGAAGCTTACCTTCCCTGACAGCTTCCAGTCAAGGAGACTATCCGGTCCTGTTGCCCTGGGGCGCTATGCTGCTGACATCTCCCACAGTCAGTTCTTTTTTTTTTTTTTTTTTTTTTTTTTTTTTTTTTTTTTTTTTTTTTTTTCGGCTTTTTGGTATGTGGGTAGCTCCCTGGCTGGGAATCGAACCCAGGCCGCAGCGCTGACAGCGCCAGCGCTGAAGCCTTAAGCCACTACACCACCAGGGAGCTCCCAGTCAGTTCTTTTTTCAGCTCTGTCTCTGCTTAATGGCCCTGCTAGTTAGGTCTGCCTTGGAAGTTGGCATTCAGGCCTACACAGTCTACGCTGTTATATATGTGGCAACTTCCCTCACCTGGTATCTGGTTACAGCTGAGAACCACACAAACCTCTGTAGCTTAGGCATTTTGCTTCCAGGAGGCTGTTTTTCTCTTCCCTTTGCCCGTGCCACACCATACACCCAGGAGAGACTTGTGATTGCCGACTGGGTTTATTTGTACCAGGGTACCCTTATGACACGAATGGGTCACCGTGTGCTGGCGTGGGATTACTTAGCACAGCAAACCCTTCCACTATCATAGGCAAAACCCTGAGAATTTTCTCAATTTAACTAGGAATTTCTAAAGCTACTCTGGCCAGATGTTTGGCCGCAACATGCTGAGAGGAGAAAACAAGAGCTGGGGTAGCCACTTTCTTCTTCCACCGTGGCCTGTGTCTCCCCACCTCTTTGCATATGTATCACGAGAATAGACAAGGAAGCCTTCTTCCTACTGCTTTTTTATTTAAAATTCCTGCATGAAAAGTTCCATGAAAACCTAGTCATGTGTGCTTTCTAATAAACCTCATGATGAAAAAAGCGAAGAAGTTAGTGGATCATCTTGATGTTTCATGCTTAAGTTACTAATCCTCAAGATATGGCAAAAGATCCAAATAATAGACTAATCTATACCAAGCCTGAACTTTATATAAAGATGGAACTAAAGAAATTTAGAAATCCATTTTTCTCAAAACTAAATGACTTTACCAGGGGTGTCCAACCTTTTGGCTTCCCTTGGCCACACCTGGAAGAAGAAGCATTCCTTGGGCCACACATACAGTAACACTAACACTAACAATAGTTGATGAGCTAAAGGAAAAGGTCCTTGCATACTTTTCATAATGTTTTAAGAATGTTTACAAATTTATGTTGGGCCATGTTCAAAGCCATCCTGGGCCGCATGCATCCCGGCCTGTGGGCTGCAGGTTGGACAAGCTCGTTTCATTTCAAACTTCCATAAAAACGGATGGCAGAAACTGCATGTCGTGTGCCTACCTACTCCAAGTTAGCGGATGCCTTGACTGATCTAGGAGGAAAGACAAGTATATATAAAATCAAAAGAGAAAAATGTGTTATTATCTTTTGACTGGGTTAGACACAAATGTAGTGAATGGAAAAGAATGTTTGTTTTCCTACATTAATACAAAAAAGGAAGATAGAGATAATAACCATTTTCACATAAAACTTTATCAATAAAAATAACAATATGAGAATAACTTCATAACTTGAGTATTATTTGTGCTTCATGCTAAGCCATTAAATTATAGCCATGATTGAGGAAATACACACACACACACACACACACACACACACACACACACACACACTTTTTTGAGTTGCCAAACAGATGGCAGAACTCAGACAATTTATTGGCCCTGATATTTGCTCTCATTCTAGATAGGATTCTAAATGTTTGATTTTCTGACTTTCCAGCAAAGAACATATCAAAAGCATCGAGTTAGATGTTGTATGATAAAACCAGAGCAAGAACAATGTGTGATGAAAAGATAGAATATTATTTTTAAAAAATTAACAGATGCTCAAGTATTTTAATAGTCTGAAACCAGTTGAGATAGATGTAAAGACCACTTTTCTATTTTTAAGAATATTAAATATATTGATCTTTTATGTCAAAATTTATAACCAATACATTACATGTTATATGCAATAATTGTGTTTGTAGTTTTACTCATTTAGCAACTCTAAGCACGAGTATATACAGTTTCAACAGAGAAACTTGATCTACCTTATAAAATATTTTAATTTTTTTGTATGGGGGACTCAAATAATATTGAACATAGTTATCTAAGCAGAATTATCTCATAAACAGTGCCCAAGGAAGTACGTGCAAGTGAAGATTTTTTTGAGTAGACACTATGAAGTGACTCAAGCTGTAGTACCTTACAGTTTCTTGTATGGATTAGTTAGTTGTTTGAATGATCAGAAACCTGTAAAATAGGGGTAATAAAGCCCACCTTACAGTATTACTGTGATGATTAAATCACACATACCTAAAAGACATTCAACAAACTGATAGAAAATATAGACATGTTATTCATCCACTATGTTTTACGATTGAGTGAAGATTAGCTAAAATTGGATTTTACAAACAAGACAAATGCTACATTTATTCTTCATGTGTTGAGTACCTTTGAATGTGTTTAAATACAATATAAAGGGTAAATAACATGAGAAAGTACTAAATTAGGAGAAAAACTAAATTCTTTATCCATTAAGCATAAGCCCAAGCTGTATGTAATCAAGATAGAAATCAGACTGAATTCTGCTTCAAAATCTAACTTCTGGAAGAAAAAAGAAGTTAGATGTTTGGGAGACATAAAATGGGTTTGTGCGTGAGCGGGGGTATATTGTGTATAGGAGACCTAACACATTACTTTTAGTAACCTCTAAGTATGAGACTCTTGTTGAGCATGTTCTATAGCAAAAATGGCATTTTTATTTTGATGGGGGATATATTCATATGACATAGTTTGGAGAAACACTATCTTAAAGAGAAAAATTAAATCTGCCCTTTAAATTTACTTTAAATTATTTCACAGTTTGAAGATAATTTGCTATTGATTGGGGTAACAAATGACATTGGGTTATTTTCCCACTTTGTATTAAATTTTATCTTAATTCATTATAGAATAAAAGATGTAATAAAGTTTGAAAGCATTTCCTTCATTTATACTCTCAGTCATGTATGCAGGTAACTGTCTTCATCCATCTACCACACACTGGGTGTCTTATAAACAACAGAAATTTATTTCTCACAGTTCTGGAGGCAGCGAAGTCCAGGATCATGATGCTGACAGATTGGGTGCTTGGTTAGGGCTTCCTGGTTCATAGAAGCTCCTTTTACTGCATCTTCACATCAGAGCT
Organism: Lyroderma lyra; assembly: GCA_004026885.1. Classification (NCBI taxonomy): domain Eukaryota; kingdom Metazoa; phylum Chordata; class Mammalia; order Chiroptera; family Megadermatidae; genus Lyroderma; species Lyroderma lyra. The sequence goes on from PVJL010000290.1 coordinate 97,982, forward strand.
GGGCAAGATGTTGATCATGGTCCACTAGTGGACTACCAAGCAATTTTGGGGTGTCTGCCTGAATAATAAAATAAATAGCTTGTGGACCACAACACTTGGAGAAGTAGCCCTTGTCCTGAAAAAGTCTGCCCAGGCCTGCCTTACATGGTGCAAGGTGGGAGAGAACACTCTGAATCGTCCTTTATAAAGGCACCAATCTTACTTATTTATGAGGGCTCCACCCTCATATCTTAATCACATCTTAAAGAGGCCACCTCTCAATATCATCATCTGGGGCATTAGGATGTAACAGATGAATTGGGGATGGGATGGGGAACCCAAACAATCAAACCATAGTATCTAACATGCATCAACATGAAAATTAAAGACATTTAGAGAAATCATCCAATTATTTGGTCTTGATTTTGTTAATTCAGATAATTATCACATCCAGATGATTTACTACTCTTTGTTTTATATTTCGTTTTTGTTTTTTGTCCTATGAACTCAATTTATTCTGTAACTAAAAAACAAAAAATAGAGACCATGAAATATATATTAGTTAACAAGATACATTCATTTTTTAGCTTCCATTACATTTATTTTTTAAAATAATAATTTCTTGTATACTCAAATAACTTAATAATTCAATATTTTCCTAAAAATTAAAATAAATTATAAATGATATATACAAGGGACACCATGATGCATATAGAAAAATCTGTGTTTTTAAGATATGTGCTTTCTTTTAGCTTTCTTTTTGGTTATTTACTGACCTGTATAGTAGACCCAGCACATTTAACATATTTTTTTTCTCTTTTTCCCAACAGGTTTAGAATGTAATAATTCAAGAACTTTATAATACAGTGGAATAGCTTAACAACTGTCTAAGTGCTTCCCATGATATGTTCTCTATATTGTAAGTATATTATTTACTTTCCCAAGCTAACTTGATTGTGAGAGATATGTGTTCAGTTAGAATTTATAACTTAGGTTTTTTTCAGAAAATTATAAGCTAAAACTCATCCAAAGTAAAAAATAGTTTTAGAAGGTTATCTTACATGAAGAAATATTTTGTAAATTTAGATTTAACATTGTATCAGAGTTAAAGCTCAATATAATTTTCTATCATGATAGAATAATTTACCCATGATGTTTTGTTATATTTTTTATAAATATCATAGTTAATATCCTTAAGATTTTATATTGCGCTTTAGTTTTCTAGAGAAATAATTTAAATATTAGACATGCAAAATTTTATGCTGAGGTATTAAAATTTCTTGAAATGTCTTTCAAAAATATAAATGTGTAATATATATTCAAGGTCAGGTTAATTTTTTCTATATTAGTTATCTTTTCAAACAAAAGATAACTGATATAACACTAAATTATTCATATATATGAGTGAATAATATACACACACATAATTTATTTAATAAGCTAATAAAAAGAAGAAAAAAGTGTTCTTTGCTCAGTAAATGGAATTTTTTACTATTAAGTTCACAATTGCTTAAAAGTAAGGACAGAAGTGAAAGGCAGGCAGCTTACAAAGTTTGGGCATCTACAAAGAACACACCTTGCTTAACTTAATCCCTGGACTTTTGTACCACATCATGAAGTCCACAATACATGGAAATATTCTTATTTGTTAGAGTATGTCCTATTTTTGTTAATGTTCAGAGATGGCTAAACTTTTTTCCTAAATTTAAATGAAATTTGACAAATTGTATATAATTTTTAAAAAGTATTACATTATTTACATTTAAAGCAAAAAATCTGTTTTCTAAAATTTCTGAAATATTTGTTTTCTGTTGAACTTCAAAATCCAACCAAGTCAACTAAATTAGAAATCATTGTGCCTAATTTATTTATGTTATATTAGATATAAGTATGGTTTCATTTTATTAAAATCTAATGTATGAGAACCCCTCCCCCCCAAAAATCACAAAATCAGTAAACTGAGAACCAATTTTTTTTATTATAGAATAATTATTTGTCTCACAAAAGTATTTATCGTGTCTTTTTCTAAATAATCTTCCCTGGTGCAATTTTATTAGATTTATGCGTAGTATTTCAGAAGAAATAGATTCATTTTACAGAGTAAAACATACCTATCCTCTGACATTGTGATCCTTTCCTTCAATACTTGCATCTCTATGCCTGTTCACTGCAATTTCTCAAAATTAGGTGGATCTCATAATCCACAGGCACTTTTACTGTGGAGAATATCTATAGCATACTATCACTTATCAATTAATCAAGCTTTTCCCCTATTGCTTTCCAATAACAATGTCAACTTGTAAGGGAACTTATTTTATTAGGTAATTTGAAAATACTTTAATGGGCTATTTGGAAAGCTTCTTGAATATGAGAGCATGATAAACAATAAAAGAGGATACACCAAGAGAAAGACATGTTTTATACCTTCAAATAATAGTATAGTAGGAGACAAATGCAAAAATCAATCTGGTCCATCCTATGTTTAAATCTTATTTGATATCTGTTGTAATAAATAAATAAGCATTAAAAAGATGACTCCAGGGAGCTCCCTCGTGGTGGAGGAGCTAGGCTTCCGCACTCTCAATGCTGTGGCCTGGGTATGATTTCCAGCCAGGGAGTTACCCAAAAAAGAAAAAGAAAGTTGACCCCCAAATCTCCCACTCTGCTATATTTGAATGTTTAGAGCTCTCACTATTTTCTTGTTTCTAATCAAAACCCTTTCTACTGTAATGCCTGCATGTGTGGGGGTGGGTAGGGGGGTGTAGATCAAGAGTTCATTCAGAAGAGTTTTTTTTTTTTTTCTTATAAGACCTGTCTCTCTTGTACTAAGCTTCCTTACTACACTGCTTGGTACATAATAGGTACTTCAAAATATTTGCAGTACTGAATTTCTAAATGAAATACAATTGAGCACATTTTTCATTTAAGGAAAATGAGCTTAAGAGGTTATGTAATTTCAGGAGTATTTAGGACAGCATGGGTGGGACTTTAAGTGTTGGAGACTCCAGAGTCTTGGTGTTTGTGATGACCATTCTGTACATGTAGTAGAAAGTGATTCCAGATATCTCAATCCCTGTCCCCTCCCCAAGGAGATGTAAGTGGCATATAGATGGGTAGATGGATGCATGAGTGGATGGAGGAAGATGAATGGCTAGAACGGTAGATAATGTATTCTTCTGTTATAGCTCCCTGATATGTTCCATGCCATCAATAATATTTTACTCAAACATGGAACACTAGTTTAAAGACATTGAGAAACATAGTTAGTGATAGAGAATCCCATGGAACTTGGATAATTTGGGAGAAAGTTGTGGCTACAACACATTTACCCTCTGTGTCCAGAAGTTACTGCTTTATTTTGGTTATCCAATAAATGTCATTTTACCTTTATCTTAATAGTAGAGTAAATATTAATGTCAATAGAAGACTGTATCTATAATAATGTCTACTTTATGTTTTTTCTCTTCTTATTCTTTTAATGATATATCTTCATTTTTAATATGCAGATATGAGCAGCTCTAAGTCCATGTTCTAGATTATATGTTCTGAGGAAAGAATTAGTAGACAAAGATGTTAAGAAAATTTGAATTTATTATGTTCAAGTTAGTCTTAAATTTTTATTTTTAGAGACTATGATTTCCCTGTAGCTACACTATAAAAAGAAAAGAAAAACACTTCACGGTGAACCAGTTCCTATAGGAAAAGCATTGTGGTGTGGATATTTATGTTAGCAACTACTTAGAATAAGTAGAAACAGATAAATGTACACTAAAATTTTATTTAAAGTCATGCATATTAGTCCTGTAAGATTTCTAGCTATCCTTATGAAGTAAATAATCATTCTATAATTTTTTGAAGTTTAGTTTTAATTATTTTTAACTATCTCTATTTTGGTTTTCTTTTCTTTTAAGTTTATCTTCCTATTAAAAATTAAACTTCCTTTCAGTTTTTATGTCCCACCACATTATTTCTGTATTTGAAATAAATTAGGATATTAATTTAAAATTTGTGACTTTAATGTCATCTATACTAAAAATATAAGTATAGCAATTTTTTCATTCTTATGTTTGGAATATCATTATCTATCTCAAAATAAATCTCTTTGTTGCAAAAGAGTGAAGTCTGGCATATGCCCCCCTGGTTTCATAGATGTACAATATCAAATCTTTATTATGCTTAGAGTGTAGGTTGAGGATGGAGAGCTTCCTAATATGACAAAGTGAGGGGAATTTAACAGTCAATCTTCAAGAAAGCGAAGATTTGCAGTGCTCTACATAACCAAGAGAGTTTTAGGAAAGTGGTGGTCTGTGTTCAATGTTAACGTGTGTACTCTGTTGTGATATGACACCTGTCCACCTACAACTTCAGAAATACCTGCTAAGTATGCCTTGTGTGAAAATTTAAGGAGAAATTAAGAGATCAAGTTCAATATCCAGGTCAAAGCAATAAGAGAAAAGGGGACATTTATGGTGTAAGACATGAATGAAATTTGAAAATCTCCTGGGTAAGGAATCAAAGCACTAAATAATCAGGAGTTCATAACACCCTTGGAATTCACAGAAATCTTATGGGAGGTTGGAATTTCCATAGACTGTGAGAGGGTTGGCTAGGAACATCAAATACAGAGACTGCAATTTATATCAAGGCTACTTTTGTTATTACACCAACATTGAAGCAGTATTTTAAAATACTCAATAAAAATAATATTCATTTAGAATTCAACCAGTCTAGAAATTCAATTATTTGTACATGTTTCCATTTATTTCCAATCTGTGTGTAAACATAAGTTTACATGGTATAATTTTGTAGTCTTGCTTTTGTGCTCAATCCCAAATCATAAACACATTAACACATTCATTATTTGTATAGATGTCTTTATAATGACTATTTACCTGTTTTCTAATTGTGGGTTTTCACATAATATAGTAAGAATAGGTTAAACATATTTAAATGTTTTTGTTTTTATTTTTATTGTCTTCTCTTGCAGAGAAAGAATTCTGGCTTAAATATCTCTAGATATTCAGAATATACTAGGTGTATGGCTATTGATGTGGTTTTAAACTTTCTAATCCTATTTTCAGCAAATACGAAATGGAAATAAAATTAAGACATATTGTAGAATTGTTGAAAGGAATAAATGCATAAAAAGATTTGCAAAATGTCTATTTGAACTAATTTCTAGAACTTCAAATATTAAAGCAAAGGATGTTTACATATACTTTTTTCTGAAACTGCTGCACAAATTATTAACTTCCAGATTACTCACTTGCCAAAAAGATAAAAACTAGCTTTCAATTTCTCTAACAAAAAGCCACAAAGCTGAATTTATTGCTAACTTAAGGAAGGGAAACGTATACTGGTCAGGCAGATGCTCTCAAAACAGAGAAGTTGTGAAATTTGGAGAAGTTTGGAGCAGAGTGAAATTCAGTGATTGGCTAATTTCAGAGGAATTAATGTATTGATGTCATTTGTAGAAACATGGTTTCTCAGGTGAGAATGACATTGATTAATTGATTTCCAGAAGTGTATTCCTTGGAGTGAATCCTTTTCTGATCAGTTGATTTTCAGAAATTAGGATTGTTACTAATTAATTAATTTGCAAATGCATATTCACCAAGGTACATTGTCATTTTTTGATCAGATTTGTATAAAATCAATTCTGATGATTTTTACCACTGTCATTGATTAAATAAATAGGTTTAAAACCACTTCTGGTGACTACTTGCTACCACAGATACATTTAAAATATCAGTCATTTTCTACAAGTGTAGGACCAGTTTATTCTCAAGCTATGTTTGAAACAACCATATGAAAAATTTTTTTCATCGGGGAAATGATGGAGGATGTGAAGAAGAGCACTTTGTAAGAAAGACTAGGAAATAACTACAAGTTTGCTTTTAATACAATCTTCTGATTGACATGTACTACATCAGCGTCAAACGGTGAAATAAACGTATTAAAGTTAGTACCCATTGAAAATGAAGTGATAGCCTGATGGAAAAGTAAGTACATTTTATGGAAGTTAATAAAGTTGTCAAAGAATACTTCCTTTCTTACGTCACTATGAAAAACGTCCAAATTTTACATATTGGTGTGACCTTAGATGTTATCTTTTTATTAAACTTTTTAGTTCCTAGACCTGTTTTCTTCTAACCTTATACTTATATAGAGTATTTAATGATTTGTTTTGTTTTGTTTTTGATTTTTGGATCATTTCTATTTCCTCTCTTTAATACAAGTTATGCTTTTACTTGCTTGTATTAATATTTCATTCTAGAATGACTTACAATCTCCTCCTGAAAGGCTTTCCCTGCCAACTTCCAAAATCCTTTTTTGAATCTCCTCCTCGTGAATTTTGTTTTCCTCCAAAATCAACACATCCCCCTTTTAAAATGACATTCACTTTCTGAAATATTGTCTTCTCTTGTTTTTACTTCCACCCCTTCTGTTATTTTTACCATGCGAATCTATCTCTCCTCTCTTCTCTTGGCTAAACCCTTAAAAAAAGATGCACTCTTTTTCTTTTCTTATTTTTTTTTATTTCTGCTTTTGAGAATATGTTGGTAAGATACATCCTGGTTAACTCATTGCAGATGATGTCTGTGTCTTCCATTCTGTCACTCTTACAACCTGTCCCCTCACCATCAGTAGATGACTCACTCCAGCCCGACCTCAGGAAAAGAGCTTGTTTTGTAGGGTCAGACAGAATAACAGGTGATTCCTATTTATTTTATTTACTGATTGGTATGACCTTTTGTGAATAATTTAACCTCTAATGCATCTCACTTTCTTTAGCTGTAAAATGTGAATTCTAGTACACTAGATGGTTATGATGATGTGATAAAATTAGGTATAGGAAACATAACACACTGTTTCTGTGTGTTTATCTATCACTTACCCTGTTGACTTTGCCTCAGAATTGCATAACCAAAAGACCCATGAAACCTGATGTGAAAAGGCCAATGTCTTTGTCTGTCATGATGTTAGGCAAGTCAAATTTTCTAATTTTACTTATTTGGTGATAGTGGTAATTCCTTCTCTTTCTTAATTTCATTGTGAAGATGACAAATTGACATGTAATCATGATTACAAAAATACTTATAATTATTATAACAATGATAGCATTTTTTGGCATTGTTTATGGGTAACACACTGTTTTGGCACTTAATATACAAGGGCTGTCCAGAAAAAATCCAGCCATAAATGCCTCTATTTTTCATATGACATGGCTGGATACTTTCCAGACAGCCCTTGCATGTGAGCTCAGTATTTACAATTACCTATCAGGGAGTTAATATTATTCCAGATATTTATGTGAAAGAACTGCAGCTCAGAAAGATGAAGTAGTTGGTCCAGAGTTACACAGCTAAGAGCAGTAAGTAGCCGGGTCAGAGCTAGAACTGAGGTCCTCTGAACTCCTACTCCGATCCTCAGAGCCCTGTACAAGTGCTAATGGTCGCAGTTGCATTCAGTTAGTTTCCTTTCACTAAGTATGATCCTTGGCCATTACTTGAACTATGTTCTATAACTAGCCAGCTCCTTTTAAATGCTGCTGTTAACTCACCTGAAAGCATTTTAGGTTTTGCTTTTATTTACATGAGTTTCAGCTGCTTTTGTGGCTGCAAACACTAATCAGTGAAGTTATGCAGGCTACAAGTGTAGTGATGTCATACATCCCCAACACACCCCCCTTTGTTTCAGACCATTGTTGAGCTTCATCATAATTATTTAACTAAAAGGAGAAATCTGGCATTTGCTTCAAATTTCCATCACTGATGAGAATGCTCCATCAAAACCACTTATTTCTTTTTCTGCTGCTTCTTGACCTTCAGAAAGGCATTCGGATGTTTATAACCTCAGGGTGCTTTGGGGAAACCCAGCTTCCAGGCTTTTATTCCCTGAATCCTCTAGAACTCACTCCCACAAATCACCCAAAGAAATAAAGATTGAGAAATGGTTTTCTATTACTTTGCAGATATTACAGAAACCAAAAGAAGTAATATTTCTCCTGGACCCTATCAACAGAAAATTTCTCTCTTGTTCTGAAACAAGTAAATCATTTCTGTAATATGATCAGTAGGAATTAGGGAAGGGGATGTGACCTAAAATTTACTAATTGCCTAAAACATGTTAGTAAGTTATAAGAATTATTTTTGACTGTCACCACAGTCCTACAAAGAGGGTATTATAGTCTCCATTTCTCATTTGAATGAGGTTAGAGAGGTTAGAGATTTACCTCTGCCCAAACATGAAATGGAGCAGAGGTGCCATTTATCAATTAATTGTGTTACTCTCCTGCCTCTCTGCAAAACCTGCAAAATCCCCATGATATACGAATGTGATTCCACCGTAACATTTGTGTCACTGGATGTTGCAACAAATATGAAGGTCTTTTATTTCTATGTAATTTGTTTTATTTTACCTACTTGGAGAAGTAATAACTTATTGGGGATAGGAATTTGGTCTCTCTTCATTAAAAATTTGTTTTTTCATATTCAACATCATTCAGGGCAACTGAAAAAAAAAACAAAGATGTCATGAACTGATACATTTGCTATTCCTTTCCTAACAAGCATTTATAAGCTGCTTCTGAAAATGGTCAAAATGTTAGTTCTGCCCCAAATAGAATGTGTCCTTCTTTGACTTTGGCTGCATGTTGCAGTCTAGTTACTGTATATAAGTGCACATTCCTCAGCAGAAACATGGTTCAGATGAATTAGACTATAGAAAATAGATAATATTGGAGCATATCTTAACATCTTCACAAAAAACCTGACAATTATCCCTGCACTGGTAGTGAAGGAATGGGGTGACAGTTTGGGGGCTTGTTGACACTCTGGTAGATACTTATTGTTAGCCAAAGTTTATGCAATTTTGTTTGTTAAGTTCTGATTGATTTCGATTATTTAGACACATTCACTTTTGATTTAAGAAATGCTTTATAAAGTTTGTCTTAAGCTGTAAAAAGCATGTATCAATTCCTATAAGCTCTCTTAAATACTTCATAATATTTGCAGACTTCTTCTAAAAATGCTAGCCAAAAATGCAAAAACCATATTATTCTGTTTAGTTTGAAGCACTTTTTATGAATATTCTTGCATATTTATGGACAATATAGGCCATTTGTGTGTGTGTGTGTGTGTGTGTGTGTGTGCTGTCGTGTGTGTGTGTGTGTGTGTGTGTGTGTGTGTGTGTGTGTACCAGGGCCATCTGAAAAGTATCCAGGCAGGCAATATGAAAAATAGAGACATTTATGGCTGGATTTTTTCTGGATAGCCCTTGTATGTATATACAAGGTCAGTCAATTAATTTCGCGAATTCATCCTAGAAAAAGTGCTACATACCTCGTTGCTGAATATCACTGAGGTCACCTTCTAAGTATTTCCCTTGGGAAGCTGTGCACCGACGCCAGCACCTTGGTTGTTTGTACAGTGCTGCCAATGTAAGCGCACAGTGGCAAGTTCGCGAACTTAATTGTTAGGTTTTGGGGACGATGACAGCTCTCATGCCCATTCCAGAAAAAGAGTTCCAAAATTGCTTTGAAGGGTGGGCTAGGTGCTGGCGTCAGTGCATAGCTTCCCAAGGGGAGTACTTAGACGGTGACCGTAGTGATATTCAGCAACAAGGTATGTAGCACTTTTTCTAGGATGAGTTCGTGAAATTAATTGTCTGACCTCATATTTATCCTGATGGTAAAATCTAGACAAAATATATAGATTAATGGAACATTTTTCCAAATATTTAAAAATTAGTAGTTCTATGAGATTTTTATTAATTACTCTCTAAAAAAAGAAGTGCTTCATGAGCAAATAAGTTTCAGAAATGTTGCTTACCGGTCTCCTTGCAGTTCTTTTCTATTAGCATGTGAAAGGTTCTGGAAGGCCTCTAGAAAGGGTGTCTGCCAGAAACATTTCCAGAGCCGTAGGAGTGAGGCTGCAGAAGCAAACAGCATCCCAATTATGAAGGATCTTTTATGCCCTGCTGAAAAGTTTGGAACTTTTCCAAATTTTATTTTTAGAATAACCAATTTGGTAGCAATGTGAAAGAAGAAATAGCAACCTATTTAGGGAATATTTTCAGTAATCAAAAAAAAACTAGCAAAAATTATTATAATCATACTGGAAAGAAGTAGAAAGATTAAAAACGTATTAGTGAGGAATGACAGGATTTGAGGTTTGGCTGAATGTTAGGGATTAGAATTCAAGAAGCGAATCAAGTTCATGGTTCTGGTGTTTAGTGGATGTTGGGGCCACTTGCTAAGGATCAGGCACATAAAGGGGAGCATCAGAAATAGATGGGATAAAATGAAAATCTGTTTTAATATATGTCAAGTTTAAAGTAACTGGAAAATTGAGGACAAGATTCCCCGTGTTTGTTGAATAGAGAACCAAGGAATTCCAGAAAAAGACCCATGCTGCAGACATATACTAACAAATAGTTGGTAATGTCATGGAAATAGATGGAGGCACTCAGAGACAAAATGAAATATAAGGAGCATAACAGGATCAAATAAGATTAGAAAACTAAGTAGACTCTACAGCTGGAAAGATATAAGTGAGCAGAGTCATAGAACAAAAGTGTAGGAGAGGACCAAGAACGAGGGAATAATTATCATTTAAACAGAAAAGGTCAAGTGGGATATGCAAGGGCTATTGGAAAAACTCTAACCATAAATGCCTCTAGTTTTCATATTACATGGCTGGGTACTTCCCAGGCAGCCATCATATATGAAACAATGTGCATTGGATTTAGTAATGAATTAATTGTTAGTGATTATGGCCAGCACAATTTCAGTGAAATATCAAGGCAAGAGCCAGATAAAAAATTAGGTAGCAAGTAAGGAGTGGAGATTATTTACTTTAATAGGAAGAAAAGTGACAAGATAGTGAATAATAGAGTCATAGGTAGAGGATGGTATTTTGTTCTTTATATTTAAGATGGGAGAAGTCCAGTAAGAAAAAAAAAAACACTAAAAAATAGGCAAAAGGATTGTTGGTTAATTCAGATTCTTGAAGAAGCAGGAAGGGATGGGATATAGAGGGAATTTGTAATGATATATGCACATGCAGAGATCTTGGTAAGTTTAAATGAAGAATACTGAGGGATTTCCCCTCTGCTGGATTTTATTTTCTTTTTGAAGAAGAAGGCATTTTTTTTTTCTGCTGAGAATGGCAAGTTTAAATCATAGAAACTTTAGGAAAGTTCTGAGGATTATGAAATAGTCATTCTGAGGAATGGGTAAGATGCTAGGGACTTTTGTTCAGGCTATTGAGGGCCCAATTGAGTTAAGAAAAATGAATTTATAATGTCACCAGGTCATGTGGTTGCATGATTTTCTGAGTGATCGACATGCTATCTGATACTGGAGATGAGAAAACTGTTTGCTTGACCTGGAGTTAAGGTTTAAAGGAATTGAGAGTTTTGGTGAGAAAATATCTAAGTAAGAGAGTGGAATAAACATAGGAGGAGCATGACAAGGAAGTTAAAAGTTTATAGCTCAGGTGAATTTAATATTACATACAGTGGAAGCAAGGATGTGAGAGAGGTGGCAGTATAAGAAGTTATAGGATATTTGATATAAGATTTCAGAAGTAAGGACATAGGCCCTGATGATTGTCCTTAAGGATGATGGTTGAAGGAGCATGCTGATGGAGGTCATTGGAGATGATGTGGTTAAAACACCCAGTGTCCATAACGTTGTATGTGTTATCTAACATGAACACTGTAGTAGCCCTCAATTAGGGTAGGATTAGTTTAAAGAGAAAAGCTGAGAGTCAGACACCAAAGAATTCACAGTTCATTGGAAACTAATAGGAAGCAGGAAAGTAGGTGATAAAAGGAAAAAAAGATCTACCTGGATCACCAAAGCATCAAAGACATAAGTTGTTACACAAAGGTAGAGGGATATTGAGGTGAGAAGACTCTGAGGCTGGTGGAGTGAGAACCAGGAAATTCAGCAAGAAAGCAGAGGGTTCCAGGGAGTACAGAGAAGAGGCAGGGTTTGTGTCGGAGGGTGAGTAGCAGAGCTGTGTGGGCATGAAAGGGAAGCAGAGGGTGGATTTTCTCAGTGGCCTAGTATTTCGTGTCGTGACCCAAGATAGCAGGGACAGGAAGCTGCATGAACTAACTCACTCCCAAGTTTTCAGAGAGCTCAACAGTTATGTTACAAGCTGAGAACCCATGAAATCCGGGGAATTTGACAGTGGTAGACCCAGTCTTGCTGAGCTCTGACCCACTGATACACTGTGACTTCTCCCAATTCTGGTTGTCTTCTCCATGATGTAGCTGACTATGACTGGGCTACTGTTTTTTATTGCAGTTCATACTCTCTCTTTCCCTGTCTGCTAGATATGCCTTTCCAAACTCGATTCTCCTTCTTCTTCCACCGCACATCCCAGCCCACCGGTAGGGATGAATTAGTCTAAACACGTCTAAACAATATGTGGATGTCTGTGAAAGGACATTTCAAGGGCACTGTCAGGAGTAAGGCCAAGCACATGTGCACATGAATATTCTGCTCATAAACTTGCCAAGGCTATAAAAACTTTTTAAAAAGTAGTAATTTCAAGGATGTAGCAAGATGGCAATGAACATCAATTCCATTAAAATATTCTAGTCCTAAGGCAAGTTTCTAGTTCCTAAACTTGTCGGCACAGCTTCTTCTTATATTAACATATTAATCTTAACAAGTAATACTAAAAGCAAGGTTAATCTGTGCTTGTAGTATTCAAATAAGCTTGGGGAAAAAAATCAGACACAGTTAAGTCATCAATAAGGGCAATGACCAGAGAAGGGCTGGACTGTGTCCATTTCCGATTTAAAGCCTTAGTCTGAGAGAACATGCATTTTTGCCCCAAATGAACAGTAGACCAGACCAGAAGATCTAGATGGAGGAAAATGATCAGAATCAAGACAGGCTTGGATTAGCATCTACTTAAAGGTTCATCATTAGTGAATATAGCATAATTATAGAAATCTCACCCTAAATCAGAAGCTGTTTTTCTTTTTATTCTCTTTTGTAGTAGTGTATTTTCTCTGTATCTGGGTCTATTATGGGATACATTTTGCAGGTTATTCAGAAAATTTTACAGATAGAAGTAGTTACCAGATGAATATTGTTTTTTGTTGTCGCATCCTGAAAAATCTCATGAAAAAAATACATACTATGTTCAGGGAGTAATATTTACAAACGAGCACTCTATCACTGTGTATTTTGCTAATGTGGGTTTCTCAATATTATTATTATTTCCTTCTTAATTTTCTTTTTACCCAAGAAAGAGCATAGCTGTAGGGGAGAATATATAGGATTATCAAGTTTTTATCATGATGATAAACCTAAAAATCATAGCAACATATTATATTTTTAGAAAAAGATATTCTCATTAATGATATTATGTGACCTTTGTGATCTTCAAAACCTCTGTGATATTGACAAAGCAGATACTTTACCTGCCTTTCAGAGAAATGGAAATTGAATCTTAGGGAAGTTTAGGGTCTTTTTCCTAAATAGCGTAACTAGTCAATGTTAAAAATAGAAATGATGCCAAGACCACTTTAACTCTAAAAGAATGTGTTTTTACCTATTACATTGCCTCTTGACCTAATTATTTGCCTGTTTTGTAATTGCATGACCTTGGACAAGTTACTTAACCTCCCTAAACCTGAGTTCCCTACCGGGAAAATGCTGGCACTCAATGTCATTTACCTCCTAAGTTTGTCATGAGTATGAAATAACATATTGACTATAACTGTTCAGCTTAGTGCCAGGGAGCACAGAAACCCTCACAAATGCTACTTACACTATTTCACTGATAAGATAGGGGGAAAATGTAGAGAAACTGAAGATTCCTTCACAGATGTTAATTCAATGAGCATTGATTGTGTGTATATTATATGCCAGACACTGTGCTAGGTACTGGAAAAACAAGGACTTGAAGATAATGTCCCTTGCCTGGGGTGGTTTCTTGCCCAAAGGAGGAAGGTACACATGGAAACTAATACTTGCCCAATGTGAAAAAGATCTTCCAATCATTAAGATTCAAACAGTGGAGAGGGGGTGTTGTAGGCATCAAGCATGGAGTGGTCCAGAAGGTTCTGGAGGTTTAGGAAATGTTTCCTACGGTGCAGCATTCCCGACAGAGAGAGAAAATGAGCAGAGGCAATGAAACAGGAACCACTTTACTGTGCTTAGAAAACTAAGAATTTCAGTATGGCTGGAGCTGGAGGATGATAAGGGTTCCAATAGTGTAGAAGCTAAGGCAGGTGATAATTTCTTAAAAGCTGGTAAGTCATATGGTTCTTTCCATTCTTCTTTCCTTCCTTTTCCTCCTTTTTCTCCCTACCTCCCTTCCTTTCTTTCTTCTTTCTTGCTTTTGTATACCCTTTCTCCACGCTTCAAGTGCAACCTTCAGGCAAACCATATGTCAGTGCTGAATACAGGCCCATGAGCAGCTGTTACACTACCAGTATTTGTTCAATAAGATTACTTTAAACTGCAAAGATATGCACCTGGTGGTGGATTGAAATTTTAGACAGGATGGCCAAGTCTTGTGTCTTTTGAACAAAGAAGATGAGTGGGAACCATACTACCACCCTGTTAGAAGCTGGGACAGGATCATACGGCAGAAGACAGTGAAAGGACATGACTGAAGTAAGTGAAGCAGATTCCCCCTCCTCACCCCACTCCACCCCTGCGTGCTTTGCTTTCTGCCGCTTGGAGATAGCTAACTGCTTGTGCACTACCTCCAGAAGTCCCGACTTACCAAGTGAAGGGGTGAGGCTTTCAGGCAAATGGTGAACTGTACCTCGTATTTGGCATGATTGTCCTCTCCGAATTGAGTCTCTCCATTACCTTTTGCCCCTTCAGTACTCTCACCTGAATATAGTGTACAACAAGGGGCCTTCAGTTGCACAAGTGTGCACATGAGTGTGTGCATGCATGTACTTGCGTGTGCATACATGCACACCATGATGAGAACCTACTTATTACATCATCTGACTTTCGTGGTTACTTTCTGAATCCTCTTTCTTCTGTAGTGCCTTTTCTTTTCAATTAGGAAATGAAGGATGGCATTTGCTTGCAGCTTCAGTATGGCCTGTAAAGAACACCAGTTACGCATTGAGGGAGACTGCTTGATCAATGCTATGCAGAGCTATTATAGCTTTTTTCTGCCGACAGGAGAAAAGAGTGATGTGCTAGATTGAAAGAACTGGAAGATCAGACTGCTGAATGGAAGCTATAGTTAGATGCACCCTCCAATAATTGGTTAGAATTGGAAGCATTGAAGTCTGTACATAATCAAATATTGCCTGGAAATGTTACAGCATTCTTATTTTATGCTAAATATATTTTTATGGAAGGGCAATAAAGGAAGAAATCGTTTTGTTAATTTTATTAAAAACACAATGGATCACTGTGATTTCAGCTATTAAGACTCCAAATAGGAGGAGGCTGATTAGAAAGAAAAGAAATTAATTTCATATTTGAGATCTATTATCAAGCATTATGTATTTTCAAAGTCTAATTATTCATAACCATTGAAGGCACATTTTCATAATTACTCTCAGAAAAGAATAGATATATTCCTAGCTTATCTTTATAATAAAAAATATATAAAGAAATAATATCACTCTATCATCAAGATTTATAGGAGAGAGAATGTAGTTTATTAGCCATATAAACCCATTCATAGAAAATACAACAGAGATTGAAAGAATTCCATTTGCTAAAGGCCATCCTAAAACACAGGTCTGTAGAGTCTCATGACTTAAGCATTGTATCATTCTTTGCTTATACTGTTTATAATTCCTTTGTTATGTCATAGCTATTTGTGAACACATCCTTTTTTGCCTTATTATTTATTCATCCATTAAACAGATATTTTGTAAACACCTAATGTGTGGCAGGCTGTGTTTCAGGTACTATGGACAAAATAGATAATGTAGAAGACAAAATTTGTTACCATCAAGTATCTTATAATCTAGTTGAAAATTGACAATTAAAAAATAAGTTTAAGATTTAGTATATTGAATAATAATAAATGCTAGGGAAGATAAATTTGGAGGGTGAAAAATGGGCTGTAATTTTAGATAGTGTGATCAAAGAAGACCTCAATTAGAGGCTTTCAATCAAGATGGCAGAGTAGGTAACCACTGTACTTGCCTCCTTTTGTAACCACATCAAAATTAAAACTAAATTACAGAGCAAACATCAATGAGAATCACCTATAGTCTAGGTAAACTGTAGCCCTATAACTAAGGACATATGGAAGAAGCCACCTTGAGGCTGGCAGAAGGGGCAGAGACACAGAACAGGTTGGTCCCATACCTGCCTGTGACCATTAAAAAATCAGGAGAGATAGCTAAGTAGAGGTTCTCCTGAGGAGCAAGTGGTCCCAGACCCACACCAGGCTCCTGAGCCCAGCGTTCTAGTACCAAGAAGAGAAATCCCCATAACTTCTGGCTGTGAAAACCAGTGGAGATTGTGGCTGAGTGAGACAGAGGGCAGTTGCAGTCCTAGGTGCTCCTCTTAAAGGGCTCATACATGGACTCATTTGCTGACGGACTCGTTCTGAGCTCCAACACTGGGGCAGCATTAAAAGGCACCAGGAACATACAGAAAGGAACATACAGACAGAGTGCTGGCAGAAACCATTGTTCCTTTGTTGAGCCCTTCCTTCACCCAATGTGCAAATGCAGGCAGAAACCATCTTTAAGTCTCCATCAACCTGGCTATCAACATTCGCCCAGCCTTGATAACTCCCTGAGACCCCACCCCATCCATATTGTGGGCCCACTGAAGCCACTTCCAGTGACTTTTTCATGCAAATGACCTATCTTGGCTCATGCTGCAGACTTTCTGAAACTTTTTCAGAGGTTCACAAACCCCAATAAGCATCTGTCCTGAGCATGCCCCATACTCTTTCTAAGCAGTCCCAAGCCTGGTACTAGTGCTAACCAGCTTTAATTTATAGTGTAGCCATTCCCAGGTACCTCCAAGCCCAACACAAGTGGCAACCATTGCAGATCACTTTGTAGCTCATACTAAGTGGCCCTGGGATAGGCATAGGCAGAGGCTTGCCTTAGCCTACAACAGAACTCCTTCCAAGAGGTCCCGGAATGAACACATCCAGTGGCTAGTTTCAGACTATACCAGAGGACAACCCAATAACCTCCACAAACAACACACCCAAAATGCAATCTCTGCAGGCACCAGAGCCCTGCTGAAGTAAATTGGATCTTGCTGTGTAGATTCAGTCCCTGCACAACAGCTCCTCCATTATAGTCATAGGTAGTCCTCATATCCAATCAGTCTGATGATCAATCCCTCCCAATGATATTAAAAGAGCAGTGAAGGGTCAACTACAACAGGAGGACACACACAACTCACACAAGGGATACACCTGTAGCATCTGACACAGGTGACCAGGGAGATTGCACCACTGGGCCACAGAGGACACCTAATACATATGCCCACTCTACTAAGACCAGGAGACATAGCAACTTTACCTAGTACATAGAAACAAGCACAGAGGGCAGCTAAAACAAGGAGACAAAGAAACATGGCTCAAATGAAAGAACAGAACAAGACTCCAGAAAAGAACTAAACAAAATGGAGACAAGCAATCTACCAGATGCAGAGTTCAAAACATTGGTTATAAGTACGTACTCAATACACTCAGGGACAACTTCAACAAAGAGATAGGAAACAAAAAAGTAGAGATAGAACACATAAAAAAGAACCAGTCAGAAATGAAGAATACAGTAATGGAAATGAAGAATACACTAGAGGGAATCAACAGTAAATTAGAAGAAGCAGAATATTGAATCAGTGATTTGGAAGATAAAGTAGCAGAAAACATCCAATCAGAACAACAAAAATAAAAAAGATCCACCCAAATAAGGGTAGTTTAAAGAGCTTATAAGACAACATCATGCATAGCAATGTTTGCTTCCTAGGGATATCAGAAGAAGAGAGAGAGCAAGGAATTGAAAACCTATTTCAAGAAATAATGATGAAAAATATCTCTTACCCAGTGAATGTAAGAGATATATGAGCCCAGGAAGTACAGGGAGTCCCAAAGAAGATAAGCCCAAAGAGGCCTATACCAAGACACATCATAATTAAATTGCCAAAAGTAAAAGACAAAGAAAGAATCTTAAAAGCACCAAGGAAAAAGCAGTTAGTTACCTACAAGGGAGCTCCTATAAGACTGTCAGCTGATTTCTCAACAGAAACTTAGCAGACCAGCTGGGATTGGCACAAAATATTCAAAGTGATCAAAAGCAACCAAAAATCTCTCTCCCCAGCAAAGCTGTCATTTAGACTCAAAGGGCAGATAAAGAGCTTCCCAGAGAAGAGAAAGTTAAGGAGTTCATCACCACCAAACTAGTATTATAAGAAATAATAAAGGGACCTCTTTAAGAAGAAAGAGAAAAAAAATTTTAAAAATATAAATAATAAAATGGCAATAACTATATATCTATCAACAATTACTTTCAATGTATATAGATTTAATGCTGTAATCAAAAGACATAGAGTGGCTGAACAGATAAGAAAACGGGATCCTTAAATATGGTGCCTACAAGAGACTCACTTCAGATTAAAAGACATACTCAGACTGACAGCAAAGGCATGAAAAAAGTTAGTTTATGGAAATGAAAACAAAACAAAACAAAACAAAACAAAACAAAACAAAAAGCTGGCATAGCAATACCTATACCAGACAACACAGACTTTAAAACAAAGGTTATAACAAAAGACAAAGAAGGACCCAGTAATTTTACTTTTGGATATGTATCTGAAGAAAGCCAAAATGCTAATTTGAAAAGACATATACGTTCATATGTTCATTGCAGCATTATTTATAATAACCAAGATATGGAAACAACCTAAGTGTCCATCAATAGGTGGATGGATAAAAAAGTGGTACCTACATGCAGTGGAATATGACTGAGCCATGAAAGGAAATCTTGCTATCTGCAGCAACATGGATGGACCTAGAGGGTATTATACTGAGAGAAATAACTCAGACAGAAATACAAATACCATATAATTTCTTTTAAATGTGGAATCTAGAAAACAAAGTAAATGAATAAATAAAACAAAAACAAACTCATGGATACAGAGACATTTTAATAGTTGCCAGATGGGAAGGAGGTTTGAGGATAGGTGAAAAGGGGAGGGGGATTAAGAAATACGAATTAGTAGTTATAAATAGCCACGGGGTTGCAATGTATGGCATAGGGAATCGAGTCAATAATATTGTAATAACTATGTATGGTGTCAGATGGGTCCTAGATTTATCAGGGTGATCACTTCATGAGTTATATAAATGTCTAACCACTATGTCGTATGCCTGAAACTATAATAATATTCTATGTCAACTGTAATTGAAAAATAAAAAAATAGTAAAAAAGAAAGATCTCATTTGGGAAAGTTTTGAGTTAAGATTTAAATGAAGTGAAGGAGCTGCCCTTGGGGATACCTTTTGGCAGATGTGCCAAGGCCCTGAGGCAGGCATGAAGCCTTGCTTGTTGGGGCAACAGAGAGGAAGCTTGGGTCGTAAAAGCACATCAGAGAGGTGGCAAGGATGGAATGAGGGTGCAATTCTGTCACAGTAAGATTTGACTTTAGTCAAAGTGAGAGGGGGAACAGGCTGCATTTGCACAGCAGAGAAGCGATTTACCTTATTTTGTAAGATGTAAGCTTCTAAATGGCAGGGGAGGCTGTGGGCCATGCAGCTTTGCCCCTTTCTCTAATAGCCTAACATAATGCTTCTTACATGTTGTTCAGAATATGTTTTACATAAACCACAATTTCAAAGACAAGTCCAATTTCCTTTTTTTATTTGCATCCTATTACTGCTGGTTTATAGAGAAACCTCTGCAACCTTTTTATTTACTCTATTTAGTATGTAATCAACACTTGAAAAGTATTTATTAATGATGTTGATTATCTTTTACATACCAAATCTAAATTAAAATGTGGCTCTAAATTAAACACAAAAAAGACAAATTTGGAAACTGCAAATGAAAACGTAAGGGGTCATATCTTTATAATCTAGTTTAAATTAAAACAGTACTTCCTAAGAATAAGCTAATTTGATGAGAGTAAAAAAAAATCTTGATGCATCATACATATGGTTATATTCCTTGCTTTTCCACTTTTGAAAGTACATTTAAAGAGAAATAAATTAATTCTGGAGCACTACTTTGTCACAGAAAGAAGCCAAAGGGGTATCTCTAAATTTCTACCTTATGTACCTTCTCATTCTTTTCCACATTACCATAAAACAGCATTACTACTCAGTGAAAGTTTTGTTTTATTATAAAATGGTAAAATAAAATTTTAAATTTATTTCAAATCATGCATCCAGAGGCCAGCTAAATATGATCATGGATTTGCTCCATCTATGTTTTTATATTGCTGTTAATTGACAAGCCCTGGTGTATAATGCTAAATTTGGAACTAAAAATTTTCTATCTTTGGACAGTTGTAATTTAATCAAGCTTGCTTTAGCTCTTTTATTATTTCATAATGAAATACAAAACATCTTACAAGCAAATGTCTCTCTTCTAGAAATTAAATAGATAGAAAAGAATTCACAGGCCAAAGAGTAACAGTCAGTACAAATACAATTACCTTCTCATGTATGATATAAAGCAACTCTCCCTTTTTATTTCTTATCTAATACTGTAGTAGCACAATTTCTTCCCCCAGCTTGTGAAAGAACCTATTCTCATCTCTATACTAAAGCAAAATAAAAAGATAAGCAACTGTGGAACGTAGAAATACTAAAGATATTGGTGTATTTTCTTGGAAAAAAACAAGTTTCAGGAAGCGTGTAATTGTAGACCTTAAACCTAAGCCTTCTTTATATATCTAAAAGCAGCACAAACACTTGCCATTAGTAGCACCCAGAGTAAAGATTTTTTTCTTTCACTGTCCTTCCTTTGCTAATTGAAATGAGGAAGACCCCAGGGAGGGAGGTCAATCACCTCATACAAAGTGCTACAGTATCATTTGATGGCTAACCAGGATGGATTTAGACTTGCATAACTAAGCTGCAGGAATTCTTTGAAGATATCACAGCCATGCTGCATAAAAGAAATTCAGGGGCTAAAATACAGCCAATATTTTAGGAAAAAAGTACATTTGATATTGTTTCATATCAGAGATAAAGGTAGAAGAACCACTGAAGATGGTATAAAGAACAGCGAAGGAAAGATTAGTTTCACAGACAACTACAAAGAGAAGCCTTCAGAAGAAACATTAATGTTGGGAACTAGGTGCTGAAGCAGGGCAGTAATTGAAAGCCAATCCTTCAATAAAAACTATTTTTAAACCACCGCATACCTCACAAAACTGATTAGCTAGAATTCTTCCTAATTGCTTGTCATAGCGGACTCATCAATCACTAAACTAGAAATGTGAAAAATCAAGGTTCTAGTGACAGTAAGTTACTAAATGACCTTAAGCAATTAACTTAATCACTCTAGATCTCAGATTCTTACCTAAAGAATGGGAAATTAGGGCTAATGTCCAAGTCCCTTTTATCTCCAAACTTATTTTGTTCTAAGAACTCAATAGAGCTCTAGGGAGTTGGTAAGATACAAGCAAATCGGCAACCACCATCAAAAACCAAATAATCCAAACATGATAAATATTCATCAAATGAGTCCCATCATTGAGATGGATAATGTTTGACTGGTCTGTTGTATATCAAAAGCAGACTCTCAGCACTGACTCTTTAAAATATTAGTTTTGTTTTTAGTAAAAATTATAAAGCATCCTCAGCTGAGCTACAGACAGGTGTTATGAAGGCTATTCATTCCTGGATTCCTGATATCCTCATGCCCCATGAGGGCAGTGAAATATTCCAAAGCCTGGGGTGGCCCTGGGGAAGCTCAGGTCTTCACAATTTTATATTGCCCAAGATACATATTGCTCCAGGTATATATTTTGTAATAGAGTTAAAAAGACATTAAAATTTTAAAAAATCAGTAACTATTCTTAGAGTATGAGTAGTATACGTACATGAAAATTTATACCAATAAAATGTTTTTGTGCTGACTCTCTACATGCACACAAATCCCGACAGAATCTTCTCCACTGCCTTAATGTGACTATGGCTTAAACCTTGTGCTGTTTGATTTTGAACTACTTAAGTAAATAGACTGCTTTCATTATGTAATTCCTTACCATCATTTTATACACTCAGTACTCCATGCATTTTTGCTAAATTAAATTTACTTCTTCTACCACCACCAAAGTGCATTTGTTTTAATGAGGAACATGATTACTAATTCAGATGACATGTAACTGAGTTTCAGACAGACAATGAAGTCTCTACTGGAAATCATAATGGAATATTTCAGGGATAAAATAGAAATATTGACTTAAAATTTATCTTCCCCTCCCCTCCATGTCTTACAACCCAAAATGGGCAAATATCTTTATGCATAATAAATGTCAGGGTTCGCTGGTGGGTGTAGTGGCTAGGCTTCGGCTCTCTCAACACCAGGCCTGGGTTTGATTCCCAGCCAGGGAACTACCCCCCAAAAAAGCAAAACAAAACAAAACAAAAACATAAAATAAATGTCTTCTCAATATATCCCTTTTTGAAAAGGTATTTGCATTTCACTCAGTCACAAAAATTTGATTGCCTCAGATCAGGTCTATATTATCAATATCAAGCAAAGCTTAATTGTTCACAATCATCAGCAGAGTCAAGAGTAAACCTTATGGGAGTATGAACATTGCTAGAAACAAAAAATAAAGTTGCAAGTTCCATCAAAAGCAAACCTTTCTTTGCCAGAATTTTTAATAATTATACTTCTAGAGCAAAAGGTCATCTCTATCCATCTGGACTTGGTTCTTTTAGGAGAGATAAGTCAATATCCAATACCAATCACACTGTAGGAGAGAAAATGATGTAACTTAGAGGTTTTCAGGTAAAGCGTCGTGATAATTTAGGGGAAGAAGCAATCAGGGATCAGGAAGTCATTGTAAACCAAGTGGCATTTTTGATAAGCCTGGACTTGCAAAGTGTGGGAATTGAGGTGGGGAAGGCCTGGGGGAAGGTTGAACTGAGCATTCCGAGCAGAGAGCAATGTGAAGGAAAGCGGAGCTCGGGTGAGGGACCTGTGACGTTCGTACTGCAACGAGCGCTTTCTTTCACCTGAGCCCCTACGGTGTGTGAAAACCGTGGGCCGTCGGGCACTGGGGGTAGAGCCCCGTGGATGCCTGACACAGCCTGTAATCATCAGACTTGGGTGAGGCACGGAGGCTTTGGAGAGGGGAATGACATAACAACTGCAGTGCGTTTGGAAACTGATTTTGGCAGCATGTGTAGGATGGATGGGAGGTGGTGACAGCTCCACAGCGCAGCCGTGTAGCACCAATCCCCGTGCCACTGAAAACCGACCTGCATTCCACCTGCAGCACGCAACAGGAAGACTGCCTACTTCTTCCCAGAAGACTCCAGGGCTGTGAACAGTAACAACTTTTCTGTGCTTGAGCTGTTAGGCTGGCCTGGTACAATAGTAACAAAAGGCACCTGTAATTCCCTACGTTTGAGGGTAAGAGGCAAGGTAATGCTTGAGCAACTCCCACTTTGTTCCTCTTTTAGATTTTGAAGTTTTATGACAGCAAAGTACTTACTTCATCTTGAGATTTGAGCTATGCCCCTGATAGCCGCTTTCTAAGTATCTTTATCGGTGTAGTTACGGAAAGGACAAGTGTGATTCCATAATTTAGATTTGCTGATAGCAAGTAGAAGAACGACTGGTATTTAGATGCATGATTTCCAAAGTCAGCAGACTTAGTAACAGCAAGAAAATGTTTTAACCTAAAGTAATTTGAAGGCTAAAAATAGATGTTAAATTTAAAAGAAAGTGCAACGAGCTCCTCTTCCTTGAGGCTTAAATGCTTTGAAACAACTTGATAGCAAGTTATCCTTAGGGTAACTTCAAGATAAACCTCATTCCCTGGGTCACACCATTATGGAGTATGCATAATAGAAATTTGAGGCTTTTCCCCTCCAAATAAATTACAATGTATGAAAGAGATAATCTGTTTTTAACAGAGAGAAAAGAAAATCTATCCAAGAGAATAGGAGAATTTTACCTTCCTGTCTCATCTTTGCTGCCTAAAATGAAATGAAAATGTTTGACTATTATCAGATCAAATGCAGATGTACATGAAGACTAATCTTCCTTAAAATTTTATCAGGTGAAGACATCAGTCTTGCCTTCCTACTTTCTTCGGGGCCCTGTAAATAGCCTCAGAGCACATCCATATGCTTCTCCACTTGCCAAGTTATGCAGAACAAAACTCCCCTAAATTCTCAAGAAACCTGTACCACACAGCTATGAGTAGAATTTTGTTATAGAGAGATTAACTATACTCATCTGTCATGAGCTTTGAGTTCCAACTAGGATATTTTGGATCTAAGGAAGAATTTATCCTTTTTCTTTCACCAGGGAGCAACCAGCCAATATAAAAGGAGTTATATAATGGAGACATAACTATGATCTTTGAAACTGTGTTTAATAACTAGAGCCTTCTTCTTGAGCAGGGACCATGCCAATCTTCTCTGTAGCATTCCAGTGTTAGTGTATGTGCCGCCAAAGTGAGCACTAGAACATACTTCTCATCATAAAAGTATCTCTCAAGCTTCAATATTTGAGGTAGAAAACAATGGCAATATTAAGAAATACAAGCAGTGAATTAGAGAAATGAACTTCAGAAGCATTCAGGAAGAGATTAGAGGACATTGTTTTTTACAAGTCCACTTAATGCCAGAACCTGTTGAAAAAATTTTCAGGGATACGTTTAGTGCCATTGACACTGTACCCATCTTTACTTAGGGTGAGGTCAGTATTATGTTTTGAGAAACCCTAGGAAAGGAGCCTGTATTTTAAAATCTGGTGCTGCTCAGGATCCTGTCCTTGGACACTGGCCCTTCTATGAGTCGTTTCTTCTTCTGCCATGGTTTTAATTATTACGTACTATATATGCTGGTTACGCCCATGTTTATAAATGCAACCCAGATCTGATCCCTGAGGTTCAGAATTGAATAGTGACCTAGATTTACACATGGATGTCCCTCCCATAGGCATCTGGTGCTCACCTTGTCTTCTACAGTACTCTGTCACCTCTTGCGACACTCTTTGCGTTGAGTTTGAAGCGCTTCTATTGCCGCCCGCTTCTCTCACTGGACCAAAAGCCTCAGGAGGGCTAAGGCTATGTCTGTTTTGTTTATCCTTGGAGATGTAGGAGCTAAACAAATATTTTTCCTCCCACCTTCTAAGTCTTTTATCAGGACTAATAATAAAATTAATAAAGACATTAACAGGAAAAAATAAAATTTTAAAACATGTGTATGGGGAATTCACATAAGCATGGAAATTCCAAAGACCAGGGCCTAAGTTTGGGCATACACATCATTTTGGATAAAGGAGAAAGGGGAGGTAAGAACCTGAGATTTTGAAGGAAGTAGGCAATTTACAAGTAGTTGAGGAAGAGTGGAACCTACGTGGCAGGTAAATGTCTGCTAGGTGACCCAGAAACAATGAGACTCAGGAGATGGGATCTACCAAAGAGGCCCCTGTGTGGTGCCCTCCCATCTGCCATACTCAGTTCAGATTAGGTGGCTCAGGCAAACGTGGAAAGACTTCCTTCCTGGAATACGTGCTTCCCTCTGAATCTCTTAGGAAAAGAGGGTCGGTCAATGTTTCTTTCTGAGCTGTATTTCTTAATAACCAGCTTAAAATCGATATCCCAAAAGGCAAAACTTCTGGTCCTCTTCAGAGCCTAGTTCCTGGTACGTAACAGCTGTTCAGTAAGTGAGTACTTCTTGAATAAATGAATCAACGGAGGGAGCTGAATAATTCTGGGTAATTATACTTCTGTAAGATGTCCTGAAGCAACCTTCTCTCTAGCCATTGCCATTTAAGATGAAAGGATTCCATTAGGACTTGTCCATGTGCCTGTCTACTTAGAGTCTCAGCACCCTGAGTCATTAGGTATTATTCTTTCAGACTATAATTTGCTGTGTGACTTTGCCTATGACTATTTTGCCAAGTGCAAATAATTTAATATTACTGCACAGTCAGTTGATAGAGTTATAAATGAAAAATTATTGCCTTTCAGAAGAATGCTGCTAAAAATGCATTCAAAGTAATACATGAAGAGCACAATACAAAGAGTGTTTTCATTCCCGCATGCACGGTTCAGTGAAAGCTGAGCTTTGCCTCACAGAGGGAAGGCAGACTTCATCTGGGCACTTTCTAGGGAAACTGTAGAAATCTAGTTAGAAACTGCACTAAATGAACACAGAAACTTCAGGTGTGACAGCGAGGTCATTAATTCTTCTCATTGATAAAGTTAGAGTGTTTTAAATTGAGCCCAACATTTTTTCCCATCTGTTAAGAATAGATCGAAATCGGGTACTGGCAAACGTATTTAACTGTACCATATATGTGAAAGTTGCTGGGTGTAAATTTTAAAAATTCTCACCACAAATAAAATTGTAATGTGAAGTGACTGATGGGTTTAACGATCTCTTTTTAGTTAATCATTTCTCATTATCTACATATATACAAATTATTATGTTGTACACCTAAAGCTTACACCATGTTATGTGCCAATTATATCTCAGTAAAGCTTGGGGGAGATATTTAACAGTCAGAGGTAAGTGGTAGAATAAATATTCAAGAATCCAAATTCTGCAAATGTAAACACTTTTTGAAGAGTGGCAAATCAGACCGAGACTTGATTCCTCACGATTAATCCACGATACACTTTGTACCCTTTCTGGCAGAGCACACTGCCTCATTTCTCTGTGCCTTCTTCTTAAAATCACAAAAGGACATCAGGCATTGATTGATGCCTTGCACTAATCTATAGTTAGATACTAGAAAAATTAAGATAGCATCACTTTTTTGTAAGTGTATAGGATTCCCTACGAGTAGATACTGTGAGAAAGACTTAACGAAAACTTTCCAAATTTTTACCTGGGTATGAAATTGAGAAATATTCCGAAAAGTCAGAGAAATCACACTGAATTAAGCTAAGAAAATTCAAGGGCATATGTCTCTACTAGAAAGTTGTCTATATCCTGATCATGACCTTTATATGATGTCTGACAACTAAGTACATGAACTCATCCTAGAAAAAGTTGCTACATACCTCATTGCTGAGTATCAATATGGTCACCTTCAAAGTATTCCCCTTGGGAAGTTATGCACCAACGCCAGCACCTAGTCCACCCTTCAAAGTAATTTTGGAACTCTTTCTAGAATGGCCATCAGAGCTGTCATTGCACCCCAAATCAAGATTAAGTTCATGAACTTGCCACCATGAGCTTACATTGGCAGCACTGTACAAACAACGCAGTGACACCTTACCGAGCTGTTTGTACAGTGCTGCCAACATAAGCTCATGGTGGCAAGTTCACAAACTTAATTGTCAGACCTCATTATGTCAGATCGCTACATAAGTCTTCACTCAGGCAAGTCAGAAATAATAACTTACATGAGAACATGGGAAATACTGCCTATCTCCTGAGGTCTCTCATTTATCACCATGTCTAAAGTCTCACTTTTTCAGAGTTGTCAGTTATGGATGCTAGAATCAGTGCTGCTATTAAAAAAAAGAAAATGAATGTCTTTATTTCTATGTGCCATAGAATTAATTTCCTGTCCTTACAGAAACATTTCTTTTGCTAGTAATGGCCAGAGACAATCTCAATCTGGAAAGGAAATGACTGAAATCTTAATTTTACTGGAGGGAGAGCAGCTACATTTATCTTTTGTTTCTAGACCTGATTATCAAACTGTATGTTTTCACCTCATTAACCTTATTTCATGACCAGTTTTCAATGTGAGTAATGGGAGAATGTGGCATAGATGCTCTTGTCAACCAGGAAAATGTTCCCTTTAACTCTTAAGTTCTTCTTGTTGGTTGAATAATTCAAATATACAGCAAATTAACAGAAGAAAACTAAATTTTAAGATGTGGGCACAGGAAATTCATGTAAGCATGAAAATTCCAAAGACAGTGAGGTGATATTGATATAGATGTCATTTTGGACAAAGGAGAAACAAGAGGGATGGGAACTTAAATTTCAATGAGACACAGTTCGGGGTGAGATTCAGCTAACAGGCCTCTGCTTGGATCCTTCCTGTTTAATGTTATCACTAAAATAAAAGAGGGTTTTGGTTGCCTGCATGCATCAAAGCCAAAAGAGATATAAACAGGTGTTTGCAGCAAAGAAAATAAAGGTTCATTTAAGGAAATAGAGCCAAGCCCAGAGTCCCAGGTGAGCTAGCTCTCGAAGACCTGACTTCCCATTGGCCTCTAGGGGGTGGGTTATATAGAGGAAAACTCTTTAGTCATGTTAGAAAAGGGAGTTGGGATGTGGGCTCTACTGATTGGTCCAGACAGGTGATCATTGCATCAGGTCCTGATTTTAGTCCTGGCATTGTTCTGCCTGGTTCTGAGGGGATGTCGGTAGAGTCCCTCTGCTTTATGGGTCTGGAGCTGGAACGCAACTGGAGCCAATATGTCATCTTTAGTTGGACTGAAACTGTTTCTGTGTTCCACAGGCCTGAGGCTTTGCTCGTAAGACTGTTCGATGCAGACCTAAGGGCTTAATGATTAAGAGAGTCGTTGTGCAGTATATGGAAGGATAAGGAAAGAAAAGAAGCAAATGAGTCATGGTGATGTTGGACCACACAAGGCCAGTTTGAATCAAGGAGAAAAAAAAAGAGAAAAGGTCATTTTAAAGAAGTACAGTTATTGCATGGTTACAATGCTAAGGTCAAAATGCTTAAGGTGATTAAGCTAAGGTTTCTGTGCTAAAGCAGATTTTTCTATTTGAATCCATTTAAGAAGGAATGGTGGAGGTAAAAAATAATTTTTCTGAGTTTCTTGGGTTTTGATTTCAGTTCAAAATAACCTGCATGCCATGGTCATGCATTCTGGGGACTCTCACTCCCAACCCCTACACTTTCAATCCAGTGGTTAATGTTGTTTGACAACAGTATTTGCTTTCATATGCTAATAATGTACTTTGTTTTATTCTCTAAATCAGAGTTCAAAGTACTTTATTGTTATCACTTTTAAAATATTCATCATGCTTCTTGGAGTTGGATATTAGCACAAATGAAAGAAATACAAGGGCACAAAGTAGTAAAATTATTTTTCCAAATGGTTATTCACTATTAATTCTGCCCTTTCAGTTCTGGTTCCCTTAATTGCCTAGATAAGCATAATTACCTGGCCAAGTTTTATTTTTTAAAAGCCTAGGGATTTTTTTTTTTTGGATTGCAACAGTAATAAAATAAGCAAACAAACAGTACTTAGGTTGTTAACTGGAAATTATAAGATATATTAGTAAAGACGGTTTGGGCTGCAAATCATACAATGCACACGTCTTAAGGTCTCTTGAAAAGTAAAAGAAATTTATTAGCTTATGTAATTTAAGTCAAGAAGTGGGGAACTTTGGCTATGGTCTGATCAAGTCTAACGCAATTTCTTTATATTTCTACCAGTTCTTTATTCTTCCACTAAAAGCTTCATTCTTAAACTTATTTATTCATCATGGCAAAAGAGCTACTTGCAATTATCCAATATGCAATTGCACTTACCATATTGTCCAGATAGAAAGAGAATGTCTCTTTTCCAAGTAGTCAGAAATTCTGAGAGCACCCTTCTAGTTGCTGGATGGGATGCTGCTCAATTCATGAATTACTTAGTAAAGCCAGTTAGATCTTTAAAAAAAAATGTGGGCTTCAACCTGCTTGAACCAAATTAGTTCATGTGTCTACTTCTGAACTAATCACTCTAACTGGGTGCAAGTCCTGTAATACAGATTGGGAGACAGGGGTCAGTTTTGGGTTGGCCCTCATGGAAATTCTTTCCTGGGTGGGCCGTCAGTCCTTGGAAATGCTTGCCTGCTATACAATACAGAGGGTACAAAGTCTGCTGAGGAGGCAATGACAATTTTACTACTTACTCACTTGCTTAACATTTCTGTATGCTCTTCTTTAAATCACAAAAGCATTTTTTTATTGCATAGAAAAATGGCCCCCCAAAGCAGACCAAAGAACCTCTCAAAGGTACAGCTATTGAGGTTCACTTTACTATAGCACCTGCCTGTTTTTGAGTGCTCTTAGGAAGCTTATAAACACTTTAATGCCTTATTCTACATTTCTTTTAAATCTAAAGAATTACTAATGAGGAGTTAGGAGTGCGGGGAAACACTTAGCATCAAATGATTTATTGTAAAAGATCTTTCTTTTCTTTTTGAGGGAGAAGGTGTTATGAGCTGAATTATATTCCTCCTAAATTCATATGTTGAAGTCCCAATCCCCAGTATCTCAGATATAACATAATATTGAAATAAGGTCTTCAAAGTGGTGAATAAGTTAATATGAGGCTGGTGCCCTGATCCCGTATAACCAGTATCTTTATAAGAAGAGGGAGAGCCCCCAGGGGCACTCACAAAGGATGGACCACGTGAAGAAGCAGCAAGAGGGCAGCCGTCTGCAAGCCAAAGAGAGAGGCCTCTGAAGAACCCAATCCTCCCACCACCTGGATCTTGGACTTCCAGATTCCAGAACTGTGAGAAAATATTAATAGATTTCTGTTGTTTAAGCCACCAAGTCTGTGGAATTTTTTAACGGCAGCCCTAGCAAACTTATACACAAGACATGTTTACTTTATGTACCATTAAATATCTGATTGTTAAAGCAATGAGTTTCCAGTTTTGTTTCTCAGCATGTCTTTGTTAGGTACAGTCTTAACTATTTCTGGTCTAGGACTTTCCCCTGTAGCTGGTTTATATTTTATATAGCTGTATCCCTTTGGAAACTGTAAAACCAAGCTGTCTTTTCCAGCCTTTTAATTTAAGGTTTTGTAGTTTCAGTAAGGAGAGCTGATTTCAGGGAGGAAAATAATTACTTAGCTGCTATTCAAGGCATCCTTGGTGAGGCCGATGTATTTCTCTTCACCAATGGAATATAGAAGCCACTGGAAATTTTTTAAATTTTTACACTGATCTAGAACCGGTAATTTTTCTTTCAACCTGGAAGTACTTTGAGGATCACATCTATGAGCCAGCACACCTATCACAATGATGTCTTTCTAATTTTGTTGTTATTAGCTCACCTTTTCCCCATGGGGCCTTAGGAACATTCTTTTTTTTTTTTAAGTACTATATCTCTTTATTTCATCTCACCATAAGCCTAGTTCTTATAAACTATAACTGCAATGTTTCCTATTTTACTGTGCACTGTGATTTAGATCTTGAACGTGTAAATTCTTACTGCCTATTTCTACAGAACTGAAGAGTGTTGCCATTAAATAAACTAATGGGCAGAAAATGTTAGTTTGTAGTGTTATTTTTTTTCTTCAGTTCTCATTAAAGTTGGGTTGGTTTGTTGTTAGAGAAAAGAGAGAGAGAAATATAAGGCAAAGCTTCTGCATAAACCATGTCCCAAAGTAACTGAGTTAACTACACATCGTCCTAAAGACTAGCTAGGAAGGCTAAACAAGATCCTGTTACTTTTATTTGTCATTTATTTTTGAATTTTATATAATACAATCAATACCTTCTCCTTCATTTCCCCATGTAATTTTGGAATGGGTATGACAATTTTTTATTACAGTATCTCAGAGATCTGTTACTAAAGTCACTGAAAGTATCACAGAGAACAGCCTTTAGCTCCTCAAAATTTATTAATTAAATATTAAATAAAGAAAAAAGGGTCTTTTCATAATCTTTCCAATATTCTAATGAATTTCTTTTTGGTTTTTTTTTCTCTTGTAAGAGATTGTATAATAAAACTACTTAGAGAATGTGCACTGAATTAGAGTGAACAATACTCCTAAATTTGGGAGTATTTATGTTTGTGTAAGGAAGGAAGAAATTTTCCTGCACCCCTCTGTGTTCTTCTGGCTGGTCTAATAATTAAATAGGCATGAGGCAGATTAACAAGAGAAAATGACCACATCTAATTATATACGTACACATGGGAACTGCACATAAAAGAGAGATTCAGAGACCCCATACACATGAGTTCAGAGACAGAAAGGTATCATGAGGTAGATATGACATCCTGAGCTCAGGAATGAGATAAGATACCCCAAGACTTCAGAAGGGAGGGTAATTTTTCAGGAAAATAAGAAGAGCAGATGTTCAGTAATTGGAAGTTTGCCCTGCCCTATAAATAGGTCATAAAAAATTATTTCTTGTGATAACTCTTACTATGGACAAGGCCCCTTGTCCATAGTATGTAAGTAATTTACATACTTTAAGGGAGAGGTAAAAGTTTCTCATAAGCCCACAGGGTCTCTTTTGCCTTCAGTTCAAATAATTCACATGACAAAGTAATACGTGTTAGGGAGGCCTGTTCTGAATCTCTTCATTAGCTAGAAGGAAAGTTTTAATTTAGAATATATTCTACACACATAGTGACATTTAAAAATCAACGAAGATTTTAATACCTCTTTAAATAAAGCAGAAATAATGTAGAAGAATTTGAACATTTAAACCTCAGAAATACCTTTTTAATAATCTAGAGATCACTTTTCTTCACATTTATCTCTGTCTTCTTTTTAAAGACTAACTTATTAAAGAAATATACAGATTTTTTCCGTAATGACATGATGCAAATGAAAGGAAGGTATTTATAGTAAATATGATTTCTTCCTCTATTTTTCTCTCTAAATCATAAATTTTATTTATATAAATTATGTAATCCAGTCTTTAAGTATTACTAATAGAACAAACATTATTAGAAAAGATAATTAGATGTGAATCAACAATCATGACTTTTAAATAGTACTTTTGCAGTCTACTCTTCTGAAAAAAAATATGATTAGTGTTTCCTAGAATTTTCACAATGCTATTTGCCTTAACTTTATATTTCATGTTTCATATGAGGGAGGAAGGAAGGAGAGAAGGAAGGAGGAGAGGGAGGGAGGGAGGGAGGCAGGGTAAGGGGAGAGGGAGAAAGAGAACGGGAAGAAAGGAAGAAAGACACTTGCTGACTTCGTTTCTAATATATTTTTTCAAAACAGGATGACAGATTAATGGCTTTTAATCATCCTCATATCGTAATGCACATGTTGGAGAGAAAGATTCTCCTCCACTATATAAATGTATGATATTGAACCAGTAAACAATGTACAATGTAAGTTAAACTTAATATGCCGTAGATATCTAATATAAATCTATTTGAAATTATGACCTGGCAAGGGAAGTTATTAACTTCTCTCACATGGAAAAAATTTATAACAGGGCAAAAGTGCTTGGTGTCTAATTATTTAATCACTCTTTCTGCGACTCTAGGGACCAGCCACTCATTATACAGCCCTCAGACTAGGAACTTGCTCTGCTTTTTATGATCAGATAGTCTCGGGAAATGTAAAGAATCTCTAACTTAACATCTCTGTTGCTGGTTTATCACCCAAAGTGTTCATGATTTCATTCTCTACCATTAATGACTAAAATTCGGGTTCTTACCTTTTTTATTCTATATCAGCCAACTACGCTTAAATTCTCAGAACTTCAGCCCCATTTGTTAAATTTGTTTTTAAGTACTTGCTCGTAGAATATCTGCTGTGTCTCTGACTTTGTGCTTTGAATGATGATGTTGAGCCAAAGGGAGAAAAAATAATTAAAGGCAACTCTAGAACTTTCTTCTAGAACTTTCTTCCAAGAATCATAGAATGGAGTAGGAGATGAAAAATTAGAGTATAAGTTATTAAGATAGGTTCTATAAGACCAAATGCATTGGTAGACCTGTATGTCCATAAGATGATTTAAAAATAAATAATTTGTAGAAATGTGTCCCAAAACAAGCTTTTGGAGTCCGGCTAATTATATTGAGTAATATTTTTTTTTTTTTACTTTTTCTCTTTTACTCACGTAAAGTCTGCCTGTGGCATTTCAAATTACCCTTCATACTTTAAATTGTCCTCAACTGGAGCCAGGATCCAAGTTCCATACGTCTCCCTATCATTGCAATCCTTAACATAGTACTTTAATTTAGGGTCTAATAGTAGGCCAGTATCTGTTGAATGAATGACTGGACGAATCAAGCATTACAGCTTCTTAGGTGAGTCTTATATCAGTAGGATTTCAAACACATGTATTATTTTGGTTTTAGAAGTAATGGGTAGTCTTGGCGAATTGCACCACTAATTCATGCTTTCTTAGTGATAAAGTTATACATATATTTTGTTACTACTCTTCTACATTATATTCACTGAATATGCCTTGGATATATTTCTTCACTGTTTTAAATTTATGTTATTTAAAAAAGACAAAATTGAATTGGCTGAACATCAGATAAAATTAGAAAAGAGTAGGAGAATCTTTAGGACTCTTCTCAGTTACATAGAGACAAAAAGATCTATTTAGACTTTTGTCTATATAGGCTTTCTGACTGATCTTTTAAAAATACTGCCATACCATGTTTCCAATATAAAAAAAGGCTCAAAGCTTAAAATGGTGTAAAAACCATTAATTTGGTTTTGGGTAAGCTGAATTAAAATCGGAAATTCTAAGATTTGTGCCAGTGATGGGATTGTGTCTCTGTGAAGAGTTATGGGTAGAAGTGTGGAAGGTATTTGAAAAAATTTCTGGATTGTCTAATCTCTGCAGCGACTAATTATTTGAGCTGATGAAAGATGCACAGTTATGCTGTCTGGATTTGCAGAAAAAAAGAGCTTTAATTTCCATCGTTGACTGTGTTTCCAGTTGAATAACAAAGGCTTTGTTTGCTTGGTCTGGGTAACAGTCACTAGGATCAATCCAGTAAAATAATTGATTACTGTTGTTGAAATTATGTATATGAAAGCTTTCAAAAACCTATAAAATGCTATAAACTTTCAAGATATTATTTATTAGATTGTATGTAATAGTAAATATTTGTTCAACTTGATAACTCACTGAATTGTCCCAATCAGTCAAAAATGTGGGAAAGACAACTTAATAATGTATATTGAGAATTTTTAACAATTTCACCATTATAGTTATTTATGAAAATAGTCTTTGGTGATAGCATGGGAATAGAAAATGTGCAGATCTAGTGATAAGAAATACATTTGCATTACAAATATCCTTTTCCATGGCAAATAATTATTACAGTTGAATTTTTTCTACTATTGCTTAGTATTTACTTAATGTGGTAGAAATAATCATAATGATGAGGTGATGATAATCATGAGTATTTATGTGTATGTTGTGTGTATGCACATGCATAAGAGAGAGGACAGGAGGAGAGGGAGGGGAGAGGGAGGTTTGGGGGAAAGAGGGAGATTATGATTATGATTGTGGAAAGGCAAATTATAATCACTGGATAACTTCCATTTACTTCTATAGGGTAAATTAAATTAATTAAATTGGATTAGTTTCATTTTGTAACATGGGAGTAGGAACAATGATTGTCATAAAGACTAAGCTCAAGTAGTAGGCTTTAGAGCAATAAGTATAGATATATAGATATCGATATGGGTATGACTATAGAGATTGATAAGATACACACATGGACAGATTGGATTTAAATCATTTGAAAGGAATCGTAAATAATTTCAGGACTAGATGTGACTGCCAGAATGTAGACATGAAAACTCATGGACCACACAAATATTTATGGGATCTAGAGACAACTTCACACATTTAGCTGTATGCTGTACTATGAATTCACATTTTCTGTAAAATAAAAACCACATTGTTTAAACTTAAAATAAAAAAGCAGTACCTGTAACATTTTTTTGACTAAATATCAGATATCTCTAAGGAAGTGCACCCTCTCCTTTATGCCTTTTATCATGGGATATGGAGAGGAGTTCACCACTCCAAGAATTTGTACTAGCAATTTTTGAGATCCTTATTCCAAACACAGTGTACCTTTAAAAACATCCAATGTGTTCTTAATTTCAGACAGTGAATTTTCAGTTCTATAATGCCCATTTGGCTCTTTTTTATACATTCTAA
Source organism: Lyroderma lyra (assembly GCA_004026885.1). Classification (NCBI taxonomy): domain Eukaryota; kingdom Metazoa; phylum Chordata; class Mammalia; order Chiroptera; family Megadermatidae; genus Lyroderma; species Lyroderma lyra. The sequence goes on from PVJL010000290.1 coordinate 133,978, forward strand.
TTGGTGAAATTATGCATCTTCTAATCTAGTTTGCCCATTTTTAATCATAAAAGTGACAATTCTTTTGACACGCAAGAAGATCACTAGGTTCTCCAAGCTTTTCTTAATACTTGACTTTAAACAGAATCCCAAGTACAAGCAATATCTGAAGAGTGTATCATTATTAACTTTTTACATGCTGTCTGCATAATTGGTTACATTTCTCATTAAATCTCTTTTGTAATAGAATTGCGTATTCTCAGTAATATTTCCATCCACAGGCTGAACAATGAGGTCATACAGCGAGATGGTAAAACGGCACGAAGGATGAGCACTGTTTCCTCAGGGCAAGCTCACTAGTTTATGTGACAAAAGCATGGCCTTGCCAAATTAAAATAAGAGCATTCTACTGACAGAATCTTTTACTTGGAGCACAAATAAATGACAATTCCAAAACAATGTATTTATCTTTCAGAGCGTTTGCTTCTATGCACACTGTACCCCAGGTAAAATATGCCACGAATCCAGGATAAAATGTTTTCAGTCAATAAATGTTCTATTTGAAGACAATCGAAAGTATTTGCATGTTCAACAAGTCAGCCAGTTATTCTGCTTAAACTTACTATTGATTCACATATCTTTACAAGAGTAGAATATTTAGAGATTCTTTTTTTCCAGACTGGATTATTTAGCTTCATTCTACTATTCAGAGACACTATATTTAGAAATGCATTCTATCCAGGAAGGCTTAATATCATTCTTTAGTGTCATGATTTGCTGATAGTTTCTTAGCAGGTGTACACACCCAACAGTGTAAAGGAAATCTCCGTGAAAAATAAAAAAACAATCAAGACCCACCAGAATAGGCTTATGGTCATGTGGTTATTAAAATCATTGGTAAAAACTGTGGCAGTAGACAAAGATTAGGGTACCTTTGGATCTGTTCACTGGGAAGTAAAAGCTTTCAGGAACCTGTGACATCACTGGAGGGTCTGTGGGGCTTTGCTGCCTGTGCAGACACAGGGAGAGCGGGGACAGGCTGGGTGCTTGATAAATCACCAGTGTCACTCGGGCCGTATTTAGTTGCACCAAGCCTGGGAATCAGTCATGAGAGCTGCCTTCGGCTTGCCCCTTCTGAAGGCAGTCTGTGTTCTGAGGCAAGTCAAGGACTTAGCTTGCTGATTTCACCAAATATTTTTGGGATCCAGTAGGTACTGCAAAAGTTTAAGTCTAAGATTCTGCTATTCCCGTGAGGTTGCTGAGATTTTTTTCAAGATAGTTTTTGTTGCAAAACTCATGCTGCTTTGCTATAAAACTTCTCAACTTTTCCCCATGCCTCCTCCCAGCTCCTTTTCAGAGTATGTGCTGCCCATTCTTTCATGTAGTTGTACCTATTAGCAAAGGACAAATGCCACGATATCTGCATGTTCTCCCCATTTTTTATCTCTCTTGACTCCATTCTCTCTTGCTTCACTAAAGGGCTTAGTATGTCAGTCATACCACTCAATAAAATATAACTTTTCTTTTTATTTGAGAAATTGTTCATTAATAGCACATTGCAAATATTATTTGGTCCATCCACTCTCCTACATTTCTTGGTTATCTACATAATCTCCTACAAACTGATAGCTGTTTTTGTTACTCCCCTGTGAACTATTCTCTGACTTTGAGGCTACTCTGTATATGTGTAATTATCCAGAGGATATACTCCATATATGTGAGGTATTACCACATGTAGAATATTATGATTTGAGCATGAAGACAGTGTTTAAGTCTGTGCCTGATCTATTGTTGGAACAACCGCAGTTGGTTTGGGGTAGAAGGTATTTTTAGTAGCTTGCTTTTAGAAATTGGGATCTATTGCTTCAAAGCTTCCAGAAGATGCTAGTACTACCATGTTGTCACTATTTTCTATCTCCAGATATAATCCAATGACACTTATGAATGGACAATGCTAATAATAATCACAGTTGCATGACAAGTAGTCATAGATGTCTTGGTCAAATCTGGAGAATTTTTAGGTTTTCTGATAATCAAGTACAATGCTTCTCAACTTTAATATACATACAGATCACCAGGGTATTTGCTAAAGATGAAAATTGTTATTTAGTGGGTTTGAAGTGTGGCCTGACATTCTGGATTTCTAACAAGCTCTAAAGCAAAGTGGTTCTGCTGGTCCAAAGACCACATTTTGAATAGCAAGAGACTAGGGCTATATTTGCAATACAGCAGCCACTAACTGCAGGTGGCCATTTGCAGTGCTGTACCCTTACTGATTTTCCACCTGCTTGGTCTATCTGTTATTGAAACAAAAGTGTCCACATCTCCAACTACAAATGTGAATCATTCCAGCTCTCCCTGCTGTTCTCTCAGTTATTGCCTCATGTATTTTAATGTTTTATTGTTAGATGCATATATGTTAAAGATTGTCATGACATCTTGGAGAATTGACTTCTTGGAGAATATATCATTATATAATGTCCATCTGTACCCATGATATTTTTTTAAATGTGAAGTATGTCTTAAATTAAGACAGCTATTTTAGCCTTCTTTTATTCACTGTTAGCATGGTTTGTCTTTCTCCATCCCTTTACTTTTAAACTATGTGAGTCTTTGTAGTTAAAATAGTATTTTTGTAAGCAATATATTATTGAGTTGTATTTTTTAAATGGTGTATTAAGAACATTCTCATTTGAAGTGATTGTTGACATAGCTGGATTAATATCTGACATACTGCCTACAACTTTCATTGCACTTGTTTTTTGGGGGGAGTGGCTTCTGAGGTTTAAATTGAGCATTTTATATTATTATTTTGTCTCTCTTTTTAGCATATCAATTATACTTTTAAAAAAATAGTGGTTGTTCTAGAGTTTGCAATTCACATTTTTAATTAAACTAAGGTGACTTTCTTTTTTTGGCTGGGAATTGAACCCAGACTGGGGTGGTGAGAGCCCCGAAGCCTAGCCACTACACCACCAGGGAACCCCTAAGTTGACTTTCAAATAACAATGTTATCACTTTGTGGGTAATAGAAGTCAGAAGAGCATTCTCAATTCCTTCCTCTCATCCATATGACACAATTATTATTAATTTTATTTATCTATATAGTACAATCACTCAATACATTGTTATTATACATGGTGATCTTTTCACTTAAGAATAAAAGACGTAAAGGACTTTATTTTACCTTCATTGCTCTTTCTCTGCCACTTTTCCTTTTTTTGATGTAAATATGAGTTCCCAGTAATATCATATTCCTTAACCCTGAAAATATTCTTTTCACATTTCTTAGAGGTCTGTTCTGGCAAAGAATTCCCTTCGTTTTGTTTGTCTATAAAAGTCTTTCTTTCTTCATCACTTTAAGGAATGTTTTCTTAGGACTTAAAACTCTATGATAGTAAAGTTTTCTTTTCTTTCTTTCTTTTTTTTTGTTTGTTTCTTTTTTAATACTAAATATCATATCTACTCTTGTCATACATGCACGGTTTCTGATAAAAAGTCCTCTCTAATTGTTACCTTTTCTCTTGAAACTTAAGGTGTTTTTTTACCACCTCTGACTTCTTTCAAGATTTTTCTCTCTGTCTTTGGTTTTCTATAGTTTGAAAATGATTTACCTAAGTTGTAAAATTTTTTTTATTTATCTTACTTGGTGTTCACTAAACTTCCAAGATCTGTGGTTTGGTTTCTGTCATTAATTTTAGAAAATTCTTGACCATAATTATTTTAGACATATCTTCTACTCTATTTTCTCTTACTTCTTCATGTGGTATCATAATTATGTGTATGTCACTCCTTGAGATTGTTCTATAGTACTTAGATGTTCTGACCCGGTCATTTATTTTTGTTATTTTTCTCTCCGCATTTCAGTTTGAGAAGTTTCTGTTGACAAATCTTCAAACTCACTGATTCTTTCCTCATTCATGTCCATCATAGGCACCTATAATGAAGTGAGGGGAGCAAAGTTAGACAGAGGTGAAAGGGGATCTGTCAAGCGCACACTGCAGGGGACTCATGATCACAAGGAGCTCTGGATGTGGGAGGGCCCTTTACAGAGGGCCTGTGTTGAGGCAATGTGGGCAGGCTTTGACAAAACAGTACATTTAGGAACAAGTTTGGGAGGGGAACTCAACTATGGAGGGTCTCAACCGTGAGCTGCCAGTAACCAACAGACTCAGCAACTGGGGAAATGACCGACTGCTAAGGGTCACCACAATAACCCACCAAGTAGTGAATAACTGATCTGCTGATGTGCAACTTAGTATTGCCTATAAAAGTTATGATGAATAAGCAGCACATATGATCATGTCACTTCTAACTTCCAATTAAACTGTGCTGGTAGTTTCAGTTGCATTTTAAGTTCACACCCATTGAAGTATAGTAAAATAACGTCCTTATCACGGAGGATAGGCTTATTTGAGGATTCAGTGAAATAGTGTAAAAAAATGGACTCAGTGTAATTATGAGCACATATTAAGTACTCAGTAAATGCCAGCTAAGTTAAATAAATGAATCAAAATCATAGTTCTTAAAAAGTCAAAGTTTCTTATTTATTATTTCTGTGCGTGCACACGTGTGTGTGCTCACGCATGGTTTGGTTTTGTTACTGCTTGTGTTTGGTTTTTATTTTGTTTTTTCTATTCAAGATTAGATTTAGAATTTTATCACTTCAGGAAGAAGTTTTATTTATTGTAAAAGTACACAATAATTCTAAAGTTAGACAGTTTATACCTCTCTTTAGATTAAAAATTGAAGAACTATTCTAAAATGAGTAGGTATTAGAAATAAAACTTTTTTCTCATGTTTAAATCTCTTTTTTAAAAAAATATTGGCCCTTTCAGATCTACTTTTTTTATTGAGGTCACACTGGTGGATAATATTATATAAATGACCTGAAATTTGTAATTTAATATCTGTATACATTATTGCATGCTCACTTCCAAATATTTATTTACCTCCCATTACCATACATTTGACCCCTTTTACCCAATTCTCCCTGCCCCCCACCCTGAGTAAGATGTGGGAGATATATATAAACATACACACACGTACATACATACATACATACATACATACATACATAAGATGGAATACTACTCAACTCTTTTTAAGGCTGTGTTCACCAAATTTTTCTCCTTTATTCTTTAAAATTATTAGATTTCAGCACATTTGGGTAAATTCAAATCAATATTTTTTATTGTGTTGAGAAAGAAAAATTAATTTATTATGGTAAAGATGAGTGAGGGATTATTTTCTGTCAGCCAAATACATTTGGCATGAAGTTAAGTGAGTGATTTTTTTCATTAGCCTGTGAAAGGCTATTAATTTCCACATGTAATTAGAAAACAAGTAATTCTAACTTAATGAAATAAAGCCAACTCTGAAAACAAATAGCACTCATTTGCAGCTTCAACTAAATTAGATACTGAAAAATGCTTGCATTCTGATGTGTTTTGAAATGTCTAATGAAATTATAGATATAATATGTCAAAGAACAAGGATAAAAGCTTTGATTAGAGAAGGAAATGTATGTGCATAAATAGCATCTCAAGAAGCTCAAACTCACTTTGCCATTTTAAGGTTTCTTTTATTTATAAGTCAATGATGTTAAATAATGCATGAAAATTGAGTTTCCACCCTAATCTCATGGAAATGTTAAGTGTCATGGGAATTGAATACAAGTAGTTTACAATGTGCACAGTAGGTCGAATTGATATCGTGATCCATGAGATTTAAATGTTTTACTTGAATACAGAAACCCAAGATTGCCCCGGCAGAAGTTTAAAATAGGTTATAAATACGATTTAACATTAACAGCAAGGATTTATAATAACTGTAAACTGAAAACAACCCATATTAATACATTTGGCTCATGATCTACATTGTATCAAAATAAAATTGCCCTCTGTTTTCTTTTTAAAAAGGATAAACAGTTAAAACCTGTTAAACTAGAACAAAATCTATTTCTTCCTACACACACAGGCACACATAAACACATACATGCATACATACATACTTTTGAGTAGGAATAAAATAAGAAAATATTACTACTGTCACATAGAATCATTTCCTTACAGGTTGAAGATAATGGTTTTCCTATGGTTTCTGTTAAAAGTTAGTAAAAGTCCATAAAGTATGTAATAATGACAAAGAGCTACTGTCCTGGGATAAGAAGAAAATATATTTGTCTAGCTCTCCATTCAGGCAGCTCATTTGAAACCCTGGAGAATGGGGCATTTGGGGATCGTGAGTCAAGTAGACACCAAAAACGTGCCAGTTTGTTATAAAACTCTCCCACTTTCTCTAAGTTACTCATCGCCTTGATTTAGGACATAAATTAATTACCAGTCTACTGTTTGGGGACCATATGTGGTTCACTTCTACATTTTTCCTTTTTTTCTCCAATATCCTCACTAGTTTAGCTTTAATCCTGAAAGCAAAGCCTGAGACAAAGACTTGATTGCCAGTAATTATGTGGAGCCTCTGATCCTAAGCTACAGGAGCACAAAACAGGGCAAGTAAAAAAAAGAAAGATACATAACCTTATTCCAGGATGCACTGTCAAGTTGGTCACCAAACAGGTGACTGACACTTGAGCCCATGGCACATTCTGAGGAGGCTTATGAGATACGCCAGTGCTGTTTGCCTAGAGGATGAAAGACAAAAGCATTTTTATATCAGTCCCTACCCCCATTTGGACAAGGCTGATTTCTTAGATATTATCAGGCCAGCACTTCTGAATGCCCACATGCCCCAGGAATGGCCCACCCTCAGTGTTTCGGGCAAGTCTCAATGCAAGTGGTCGGTCCATGGCCCAAGGAAAGGCACTGTTGGATTGCATCCTGAACAACTGGTGGAGGGCTGGCTGAAGATGGTCCCTGCGCTGAAGCAGAGGTCAGAATTCCCATGGGGCTCAGAGCACGGGGGGCACAAGGGTTCTCTGAGACCCCCACCTTCTTCCTCCTGCAACAGATTCTTTTAAGTTCCCCATTGAGGTTTCCAAACACTTCATTCTCATGGCCATTCTCTACACCCCAAGGTGATTTTGTCTCATGTATAATCCTTATTTTTCTGAGGCCAGGAAAACACAAAATACAGATGTTTTAACTTTAAAGACTTTAAAGATCTAAATAGCAGCTTTAAAGAGGGCACATGTAGCAAAATTTTAATTTTCTTATTTAAGAAGTCCCATCACCTCAAGGAATGCTCATTCTTGGTTTTTCCCTCATTCAACCCAACCCTTAAATTAGGCAAGTGACCTGAAATACCATCCTGAGATCTTGTTCCAAAACACCTAGCAGAATGCTTTTTCTAATACTTAAGAATACTTTTGGTTGACTTTCATTTGAAAATTCTAAAGGTAGCAAATATTTTCTCAAATTATGAGAAATGGAATGGAAGATTTCCTGTAACATTTTTCTTGGAGACAATGCCATTTACCATATGCATTTTTATATGTATTTTGTTCCTGCCATAGTGCTTGTTTGTGATTGGGTATGGGTCTGAATGCCATGTTATGTGATTATTTGGTCTCTGTATTTGGAAAACAGCACATCACCGAGGCATTTTCAGCTTATTAAATATGCAATCCCTGTAATCTTTTGGCCCCCTGAAGAGTAGAGTCTGCACAGTATGGTTTTCTGCACCATAGATAGTATCAGTGTTTAGAGATTGCTGCCAAAAGTCAAGCTAAGCAAGAAAGGAACCTTGTTACTGAAAAGGAAAAAGGACAATCATTGAACATTTAAGGCTGAGAACTAATAACTAGCAGCAAAGAAACAGGTTCAAATTCTTAAACCAAAGATTTAGTTTCTAGACTACATTGGCACACGTGTCCAATCTGAGCAGTGCTAACTAATTTACTCTTATTTAACATACATTTGTCACTGTTACACAAGGTGATGAGGTTGTTACCCTCAGAAGTATTCTTCTTCTTTTTTAAAATAACTGTTTTAGAGGTAGAAAAATTTAAGTAAATCAGTAAATCACAATTTCAGGGGCACGCATCAAGTCCTGGTAGATCTTTAACAAGCCTCAAAATTCTTATTTTGTCATTATCATTTGTTCAAAAGAATTATTGCTGTTAAGGACACAAATAAAGAGACACAATTCTCATTTTGGAAGTGATAACTGTATACGCTGAGGACATAAGAGACCTATGTACAAATATTTGTATAATATATAATTACATGTGTAATTTCCCAGTATCATTAAAATATTAAAAACAGAATTAGGGGGAAATATTAAAGGCCTAGAGTCAAAATGGATGGTTTTTATAGATTTGGGTGACGACTTAAAGAAAATGAGGTTTGAATTTGGACTGTTGAAGAGGAGCAGGAAATGCATTCCTTGTAAAGAGTTAATACATGAACAGTTCCACAAGACGAATAGGACTCTGGTCAGACAGAATGGCATTTTTCTATTTTCTTTAGTACATTTCTGTTGCTTTTTCTTCATATCATTGAGGGGTTGGCTCCCATTTGTCACTTAAGTCTCCCCTTAAATATCCCTCTATAATTTAATTTATGTAGACACTAGTCACTCTCTAGTATTGTATTTTATTTTCTTCAAACAACTTGCCTTAACTGATACTGTCTTTTTTATTTTATTTATTATCTGCCATCTCCCTTTACAATGTTAACTGCATGAGAGAAGACAACTCGTCTGTCTTTTTTACTTGCAACTTTTTTACCTATTCAAGAGCAACTTGAATAGTGCTGAACATGAAGTTGGTAACAAATCATACTTATTGAATGAATTGATGAATTAACCACATGACTGTACCTCTTTCTTGTGGGAAGTAGAACTTGAGCTTGTCCTTTTCTCAAAGCTTTGTTTGTATTCACTAGTGGTTTCTTGACTATGTTCTTGCTTCATTCAAAGTCTATTCAATAAAAATTTAAAAATTGATAAATACTTTATGAGATAAAATGTTCTTGCATCTGTCTTGCAAAGGTATGAATTTGGCAAAATGGAACTCCTAATCTTTTATATTTACAATATGATCATTTAACATGTATTACGGACATTTTTTTAAAAAATCCTACACAGGTTCTTATATTTTCTCTAATACTGTTTCTTTCATGAAATCTACTATCCCTCACTTAGGCCCAGAGATCTTCCCTCAGTCTTAGATCATGATATGTTAAAAAGAAAATAAAGGTATTTGAAAAATCTCTCAAAATTGTTTCTGAGCTTACATCTTATACTATATGTCAGAAACTGAAAATTACATTCTCCTTTCTCTTTTTATTTCTTCTGGAAGAAATCCTAACTTACTCGACCCCCATGATAGTTTAAGTAGACAGTCCAGCTAGGATAAAGTTTATGCATTGAGAAAGTTCAAAAAGGAATATGTGTACATGATTTGAAACTATTATTCTGTTATATGTTACCCTATACTTCTTCACAACCACCCTTCTTGGATAGGTGTTACTATTTCTGTTTGGACATCAAAAAGTTAAGGCTCGAAGAGCATGCTAAAGCTCGCCCAGCTACTGTGTAAGAGAACAGGAGCTACACCTCAGTCTCTGACCTCACCTGTTCCTGTCATTCAACTACAGTTTCTAAAAGATGCAGGAATGAGCATGGGTGAGCAGCATGGCTCTGAGTTCTGGCCACTTGACCAAATTAATGATCTCAGCCTTTGCATAGGATAATTGGTATGAAATTAGATAAAGATAATAATAGCTATCATTCCTTAAGTCCTGTCTACATGCCTGGCATTTTCTAAAACACTTCAACTGATTAGCTGATTTAATTCACAAAACAATCCTATAAGGGAAGTCTTAAAATTATTTCCTATGTATAATGAAGGCCTCCCCCTCAGCATAGGATCTGCCACATAGAAAATGTTTTAATAATACCAATCGAATGTTTTAACTAGAGCTCTTCTGTTAGAATCATATCCACCAAAAACATTTCTGTATACATCCTGTTTCCCCAAAGCAGAAACAATTCTTGATAGATGTACTTTGTCTGGTTACAGTGTGGAGGTAAGGGATCTCTCATTTTTAAAAGGACTAAAGAGTGTCACTCTTCAAAACAAAATCTGACATCTACCTACACTGCCATTTGGCTCAGCTCCCACCGTTGGTGACCTCTCTGGGTGCAGGGTTCAGGACAATGGCAGTATCATGCATGAACAGGAAGAAGCAAAAGGATGTGTGCCAGGATGGCCCAGATAAACCACTGGGTTAACTCACTATCCAGACAGGACATTTCTGTTTTAAATTTATGTTTCCATTTGAGTTATTTAAGTCCTAATCCACTTGGTGAGTTCAAATTGGACTTTTTTTTTTCACTTTAAATTCTTAGTATCATAACTGTATGTCCCCATGTCATGAAGAGAAAAGATTTCTATGGAAAGAGTCTTGGACCAGAAGCCAACATAGGATTTGAAGTTCTTCATTTGTCATTAAATATGTGATATTAGTATTAATTTAATTTTTTGTATTTATTTCATAACTCTATCAAGCTATAAAATGAGATTGACAGATTAGATGATCACAAAGATACCTCTCAGCTAAAAATTGTCTTTTCTGTTATCATCAACACAAATGCTCAGAAATCTCTTCAGATTCAGTCAATGTAAGACTTGCAAATAATTTCATTGTCAACCACTTAACAATCATTAATTAAGGAACTTTAATGCTAAGCTGTGACTAATGCCATCATTTTTAGAAATAATTATTTATTAATCTCAGTTTCTCATTTGATTTACAACTTAACTGAAATACAAATGGAAGGAATATGAACTACAACACATAAGCGTCTTCTCGCCCTATCAGGAAGTTGTGTAATACAATAAACAGTTAAAAAGCATCAATCGCCCTCTTCACCATTGCATGTGAGTGGCTTGTGAAATGTACCTATGTTTGCTTCACACCAACATCTAATGTTAGCAACTCATAAAATCACATGGAGAAAAAAACACTATATTCTTTTGCTTTAAGAATCTCATTTATATCTGGATATGACACAATTGTTATCTACACATAAACAAACAAACAAACAAACTTTGCATTTATCCTAACTTTGGGGTTTCTCAAGGGTCTGAATCTTATTTCATCCCACAGGGGCAGAGCCCAACTATTTTAAAGCATTGATATTATTATGATTGGAAAGTTCCAGATATTGGGATCTTGGGTACTGTCATTTCATACTGCATATGACCAGTAAATTTGTTCTCCATTCAAACACAGAAAATAAAAATCACCATAAGGTTAGAATATTTGCTTCACCTTTCATTCATTCATTTATTTATTCATCTACTCCATTAGTAGATATTTATGCCTCCCATGTATCAGAAATTGTTCTAGATAGCTAGAATAGAAAGTCAAAATGAATTTGGTTCATGCCTCCATGACACTTAGGGTCTAATAAGGGTAAAATACAGGCAAGTCAACTGTCTCATTATAATGCAAGTGCCATGTCAGAGATGCCCAGAAATTATGGGAGCACAGAGGAGAAAAGTCTTAAGATAAAATCTTTTAAAGTACATGTTATTCAACAGTGTTTGTACCTTACATTACCACTTCTTCTTTTCCTTATGAGTTCTTTAAGGGAGCTTATATTCATTGTAATGTCCATTTATAACACTGTCACATCAGCACAGGAACTTAAAAATATTTAATAAGCATTTGTAATATGCAAAGCTTTGGGTCAGTTAGTTTGCCAGCTGTGAGAAAAAATGGAATTTTAGTACACAATAAAAACGAAAATTAGAAAATTAAAATGAGTGAAAAATTACTTTTTCCAAAAGAGAGCACCTGAAAAACACGCTTTCAGAAATTGAAGGTCTAAGAAGGGCAAAGCACATCAGAGAAAATGAGTTTCTTAATCTCATGGACCCAGACTTGCCTAATGAGCATACAGTTTATGACAAAATAATTGTCCAGTAATTACTCTAAAAGATGGAACAAAATCAAAATTAAAATGAAGCAAATTGCCTTTTGTATTGTGACTAATGACAAGTAGGGCACATTCATGTTGTAAAATACCACTTTCTTTTTGTGAGAGGTGACATATTGCTCTGTGGTTAAGTGAATAGTTCATCCCATGTAAAATCTCTCACAACCTTGTTCCTCAGAAGAAATGAAAAGGTTATTATTGCTACTGCTTTATGTGGCAGTTTTATATTCACTAATTTAAAATATATGTCTAAAGCTATGCACATGTATGTGTAACAACTATTGCAGTTCGTAATTACTGAGTGCTTGCTATGTATAATACCAAGGACTGTACTGGGTAATTTACGTGTATCATTTCATTTTACGTGCACAAATCCAGCACATAGGTATTCTTCTCATCTTTTGTGTGAATAACTGAGACATGGAGAGTTGAGAATATTGCCTGAAAAATTCACAGAAAGCCAGAGGTAGATCCTGGATAGAAAACCAGGCATGCTAGGTCAAGAGCAGGTGTTCTTAGTGGCAGAACAATGTGCCATGTGTCTTACATTGTCCAGAAGCCAGTGGGCAGTCTTCCTCTTCACATTTTTAAAGGCACAGTCTAGCACTTGTTTCACATAGTATAAAAGTAAAACAAATTTGAGTCATAGAGGAACTCACAGTGAACGAAGCAGTTGTTGTGTTATTATCTACTACATTTAGCTGTCTCAAGAGACAAGTAGATGGCTTTGGGAAAAACCTACTGGGGGCTCAGGCACCAAAGGAAAAACATTCAGGATGTGTTTCTCTGCTTTCCAGGGTCAGAAAAAAAGATCTTTTCAATGAACCTACAGATAATAAGCCACGTTAACATATAAACACAGGTACTGAACAGCAAGTTCATTCATTCAGAAAGGAGGATATGACATTGTTGGTTTCATTCATGTAGAAGCAACACAATAAAGTACTGTGACAGACATTTGTAATAGCAAGTTGTTGAAATGTGGAACACTTCGATAAGGAGGTATATTAGTCTGCCATAATAAAATACCACACCCTGTGTGGCTTAAACAACAGAAATGTATTTTTTCACAATTCTGGAGGCTAGAAGTTCAAGATTAAGGTGTCAGCAGGGTTGGTGCCTGGTGAGGCCTCTCAGCTTGGGTTACACATAACCACCTTCTAGCTGTGTGCTCACATGGCCTCTTCTTTGTGGATTTACCAGGTAAGGGGAAGAGAATGAATTCTTTGATGTCTCTTCTTATAAGAACACTAACCCTGTCAGTTTAGAACCTCACCCTTATAACTTCATTTAACCATAATTACTTCCTTAGAGGTCCCATTTCCAAATAAAACTACACTGGGTAAGGGGGTAAGGCTTCAACATATGAATTTGGGCAGTCCATAATAAGAAGTAATGTTGCATCTAATTTTCTTATGAATAAATAAAATTAGACCCATGAAAATTTACATAAGAACAAAATCATGATGTTGTTATTGTTGCTTTGCTGTTATTTTTTTTAAGTGTGACTATATACAGTGAGATGTTAATATATTTGAAAATCTTGATGCCATAGACAATTTGAGGAAAATGCAAATGATCAAAATTAACTCAAGTAATAGAAAAAAATCAAATACATAAATAAAAGTAATTGAAAATATTACCAGTTGGTTTCAAACTCTCATGCTTCAAAAGCTTCTCAATAGTACCATCTGATGCATAAAATAAATAGTAATAACAATGGTTAGCATATTTCTGAATTTTGAAAATGTTAGAAACAGTGCAATGCTTATAATATTTCCTCTAGTCCATTATGTAGATAGCCTAGCCTTAATACTAAAACCTAATTAAGAAGGCCCCATAACAAAAAATAACTCCCCAAAAAACAAACCAAAAAAGCAGTCATTTCTGGGTATGTATACAAAAATACTTAAAATCAGTATTAATTTGTACAAAAGTATAGTGTTTTGTCAATAATTTAAGGAAGATTTAAATAAAACAACAGCACATTGAAGACCTAATCAGAAATATTATACTCTCAGTAGAAGAATAAGCATCTAATTAAAATAAGCAAATGAAAAAATAGACTCAGTAATTGATTTAAAGGTGGAATAGAAAACAACTTTCTTAAAATGAGAATAGTATCTCTTACAAATAAAAATATTCCAAAGATGCCAACCACCATTTTTATTATTTAACATTATTCCAAAAATTCAAAACCATGGAAAATGTATTTTACTTATTAAAATATGTTATTTGCAAAGGCTATGCATATATCTTAAAGACTCAATAAAACTAACAAAATTATTAAAATTAATAGGAGTTCTATAGTGTCTCATTAAAATATAAAAATGCAAAATCATTAGTTTTGCTCTACTCCAGAAAGAATCAGGAGATATGAGGCGGGGAAAGGATGTTCTATACAACAGCAACAAGAACAATGAAAATATGAAATGCTTCAGAAAAATTAAATATTCTATACATAAGGCATCATGAACATTTACTCTTGACTGATTTTAATAGAAATACACAGTATGTTTTCACTAAAAAGGACAAAAACTTCTAATATGTCATTGTTTTCAAAAAATTTTAATGGATATAATAAAACACTTCTTCAAACTATTAACCAGATTTTTTTCAGGCATGGACTTGACAAAAATTATTATAATGTTATCTGAAAGAATAAACACGTTATGAAGAATTATTTTAAAAATACAAAGGAGAAATTGATATAAACAATTTAGAACATGCAATAACATTATACACAACAGGTAGATCAATGGAACAGAATAGATACTCTTGAAATAAGACTCGTGCATACTCCTGAAATCATGTGATAAATAAAGCATTATAAAACTATTTGCAAAAGAAAGATTAGTCAATAAATATTGCTGGGAAGAATTGGCTACATATTTGAAAAATGTAGTGAATTGTTCCTACTCTATATAAAGTATGAAAATAATTCCAAAAAAGTTGAAATTCCAATAATAAACCAATTATAATTAAAACTTTGAATGGCATATTGATTTGACTGATCTTGAACTATAAAATGCTTTCTAAGTATAAACACAAAGGGAAGCAAGGGGAGGAAGGATATATACTTGACTACATAAAATTTAATAACTTCTGTATACCCAAAATGCCAAAACAAAATAAAAAGACAATTTTAAAAAACTTTGAAGTAAATGAAATTGAAGAGATGTTGTCATCGATAAATACAGCTGATAAAAGTTCTTTTTATAGAAATTTTTATTGTTAGACTTATTGAGGTGACATTGGTTATCAAGAGTTATATAGGTTCCAGGTGTACAGTTCTACAGTGCATTATCTCTTTGTTGTGTTATATGTTCACCACCCAGTGTGAGTTCTCTTTAAAAAGTTCTTTCAGTTTAGCAAATTAAGTAGTAAAAGTGATTTTGAAAATAGACAAATGAGCAATCCATTTATAATATGAATAGTCAACAAATATATAAGCTTACTTCACTTGTTATTAAAGAAAAGTGAATAGAGCTAACACTTAACACATTATAAGTGTTTATCAAATTTGAAAGAAGCACATATACCTTAAAAGATAATACTCAGTTTGTTTAGATTCTGATAAGAGTTTTTTTAAAGAAAAGATGTGAGTTTGTACATCTTTTTAAAGAATATGCAGCCTTGAAACTGTTCATACTCTTTCATCTAGTATTTCTCTTTTTCTGCATCAATCCTGAGGAGATAAAAGGTATTTATGGGTTCATTGTATAAATTGCATATTGTGGTAAATTTTTAAGTGAAAATAATCTTTATGGCCAACAATCAGTGAATGATGAATAAATTATGGTACATTCACATAGTGAAATGTTATCTTACCATTAAAAATCAAGTTTTTCTTGGTGACATGAGCAAATGCTGACAACTTTAAGTTTAAAAAAAGCAAAAAAAAAATTATATCTATTGGTTCTCACCATTGTTTTAAAAAATGTCACATACTGTTGGTATTAGAACTAGATAGATAAATGGTTAAGATACCTAAATAGATCTATTCAATAAACACTAGAAAAAGACATAAAACATTACCATTTCTGTAAGTTGCATTATAAACTGCTTTCATTCATTATGTTTGTGCATTTTCAAAATTGTGCAGAGTAAACATTAAGCTAATACAAAAGATCAGATCGTCATGAGACTCACTTTAATCAGAGATAGCACCAGCATCAAACTTTACCAATACTTAAGGATGCAATCAATCAAGACTCAGGGTGCCGTTTGAAACATCTTACTAGCCTTCATAGGTCCTCCTTTTGTATTACCTGTAGTCGCTGGTCCAAAATTAAAGAAGGCCTCAATGTCACCTCACATAGTGGTTAGCATTTAGGTTATAAATCATGTGTAGCTTCTCCAACGTTCTCTAGGGAGCTATGCCTCGTAAATCAATCCAAGTTTAGGGCTGTTCACAAAAAGCAGCCCTAAGCCAGGAACATCTTCCTCAAAGTATTTCCTAGATAAGAATTCTTCCTTGTAGAAAATATTGTAAGTCTGTTGGTCTGGAGGTCAAATTACCATGTTTACATGGACAGTAGACTAGGTCACTTGGCTTCTTCCCTCCCACTTCCCAGTAACCGGGGAGGGTCACAGCCCTTTAACTACTTCCTCCCCAAAATTACTTCTATGATACAACTTTTTTTTTTCTTGTATGTGGGTAGCTCCCTGACTGGGAATCGAACCCAGGCCGCAGCACTGACAGCACCAGCGCCGAAGCCTTAAGCCACTACACCACCAGGGAACTCCCCAATACAACTTTTTTGAAAGAGAAAAAAGAAAAGAAAAAGGGAAACAATCAAGTCACCGTCTTTACTGTGCATTGGAGGAAAAGAAGCTCAGTATCAGTACCAGTGAAAACAGTTCATTATAGGCATCCAGAAATTAAGTGATGCAGGCCTACACAACCAAGTGACAGTAGAAGAAAAGAGGGAGTGGCCTTTGTGGGATTTAATAAATACCAGAGCATGTCAATTAACTACATGTAGTAAGTGACTAGATGTCCAGTGAAGGGAGCAGAGGGAATAAATAACGCTTTTCCGGGCTTAGGCAGGAACATGGAAGACGTGGCTCTTTGCAGGGGAGCAGTGTTTGGGAGGGTAAAGGTACTTTAACAGAAGTTAAGAGAACCGTGATGATTACATGTAAATTCTAATGGAAAACAACAATTAGAGACATCGAAATTGAAGATGTACAAAAAAATCAGGAACAGTAAATCGAATGAGGTCACTTTACTCCCTTAGATTGCGGAATTCTGAGGAAGGAACCACCTTCGATGAGAGGACAGTTATCTTTTCCACTGAGCTAGGAGGGCAGGAAACAAGCTTGTTCTCTTGATTTCATCTCTTTTTGATGGCCTCCATTTTTTTCTACCATGTTCACCAAATGGGATGCTTTTTTTGAGTTCTCAACTCCTTGATAAACTAAATATTCAAAAGGTTATTTATTAAAAATGAAATTAGAACAAACAAGTTAAATGATCCCTGAGAATGGATCATTAAGGCTAAAGAAGATGGCCATCAGGCCAGATTAATTATGTAATACAATAGAAGGTCTCCCCTCCATGGATGGAGTATTTATATCTCTAAGATTACAATCTCTTTAGCCACACTTTTATCATATTGTCTCTTAGGCTGTTGACTTTGGGCTATCCTTTCTATTATAGTTCTTACTGGCCTATTTTCTTGTTGTGGATTTAAAGTTTCAGAAGCTCCTCATTAACTGCAGTGATGTGTTTTTATTTAATCCTAGTAAAGCTGATGCTAATTAGTTTCACATGACTTCAAAAGATGATCAGCCTGCAAAATTTGGTCAGATCCAGGAACTGTGTTGTCATGGCAATGCCCATCAAATACAGTGTCTACCTCTATACATAGATACTCTCTCTTTTATTCCTTCAGCCTTCTTCCTAGTATCTGTTCACATTTTTGATATGCATGATGGTGTTGTGTTTCTGTTTTCGTAACTGAAAGAGGAAGAATTTTATGTTGAGAAATAGGCATAGAAAAGAACCAAGGAAGATAGAGCAGTTTCTTTCCCATGGATTCACTTCCTTGCCCTGCAAACTGGGCTGAAGCCTCTACTGTTAGCAAATAGAGCACCAAAATGAAGGGAAATGTTCTGGGAGAGATGTTGTGAGTGTCTCAGTGCATTCAATGCTGCTGGAGTGACAAAGTTTGATGCAAATAGCCGATTTTCCAACTGCAATCTGAACCCAGAAACTCCGGCACCCAGCAGGTTAGAGATCGGGGCACAGCTGGATGTGGGATGCTAGGCACACACATTCAACGGGCAGGAGGGGAAGTGAGGCTATATCCAGTGGATTCTCAGTCTAGTCATGGCCAAAGGAGGAAGAAAGACGAACAGAGTGGGTGGGGACTACTGGGCACTAGCATCATCTTTTACAGAAATAACTGAGGGACACCTCGAAGAAGGGAAGTTCAGACTATTATACAATGGTCATTAAAAGCATATAGCAAGGAATCAAAATTTATAGAGAAGAAATTGTTCTATTTTAAGTAATGGTTAAAATAAATACTTGTAAATCTTTTTAAAATATTAACTGATGACCATATGTGGATGTACTCTGTGATATAACTGAAATTTTATTTAATTTAGTCCTTTCCTCTACCTTAATTGTTTTGGGCAACCTGACTCAACAAAGCAGCACATAAGAAATTTATCTGGAAGTGAATGTGGTTAGCAGGATTACAACCATCAGAGAGCCTTGGATTAGCAATAGCAAATGTGTCAATAATCTTTGGTATTCCTCAAATTGCTTTATAAACACCCTGGTACCAAAAAATAATTGCTACACTCTTCCTTGTTCTGATCCACCTTTCTATACTCTCTTGAAAACAGGAGAAAAATTACCTAAAACTTGTAATATTTTGGACCCACTGTTCCTGGCCACTGGTTTCCAGAGCAAGGGCAGAAAGAAAGCATTGGTGAATCTAGTCTGTTCTAATGAAAAATGGCTCCAGAGTAATATGTGTTATAAAAGAAATTTTTATTCCTATAATTTATAGAATTCTTTACCATTTTAAGCTGGAATCTCAATTCTCAACATGTATTTTTAAAGCAACACGTTTTAGAGTCATGTGTGACATAAGACAGATACACATCGGCTTCCTGGTGTGTCAACATGCATATAAATGCAGTGGATATTTCACCTGGCCATTATGAGATCGAAAGGAATTAATATTTAAGAGCTTAGAACTATGCTTGGCACATGGAAACTGATACATACTTATTTGTTAAATGAACAATAATATTTTCCCCTGAAGAGTAAGTGATAAAATTTACACAAAAGCCTTAGCCCAGTGCCTGGAATACTAGAAATACTCAATAATTGTTAGCTCTTTAGTCACTGAAAAAAAAAATTTTGTTGAGAGCAAGGATATGCCAACCCTGCTGAGGCACTAGGGATTCAATCCTGAGGAAAAATACCCACTGTCTACCATTTGAGCCTAATTACAGTAAAACAGAGGCAACAACATTAATCAGGTACTCAGACAGCAATTGGTCAACTTGTACAGTGGTGAGTGCTATGCAAAAGTGATACATGGTACTATGAGACGTGTACTTGGGACCTTGGATTCAGTGTGCTTGTGTGTGTGGAGGGGAGGACAGGAGAAAGTGTGATATTGTCAGGAATCTCTCCATAAGCAACAACCGGTAGAGATGAGAGCTGAAAAGGAAAAAGGAGCCAATCAACAAAGAAAGGAGGGAGGGGCCGAGCATGGCAGGGCAGGGAAGGCGAAAGGGAGCGGGGCATGCACTCAGGCTGGGGCCAGCGGCACGGTCCTCTGCGTCCAGGGCTATTTAAGCCACATTAAGACCCTTGTACTTTATCCTAAAAGCAATTGGAATTCATGGAACAACCTTAAACAGAAGGGTAATATGAGGTATGTGGTTTAATTAGGTCACTCTACTGCAGGGATTATTGAATCTTAGTGTATGTCAGAAGCACTTGGAGGACTTTTAAACTGGATTGTCTCAATTCAGCATCTCCAATTCCATATGTATGGGTTTGGGTGGGACAATTTGCATTTCTAACAAAATCCCAGGTGATGCTGATACTGATAATGCCAGTCTGGGACCACACTTTGAGAACCACTAGTCTACTGCATTGTGACTGAATTGAAAGGATCTGAAGTCAGTGCCAGGTGGACCACTCACAAAGCAATGTCAGTGGTCTGTACAAGCCAGAAAAGACATTTGACCTAGGGAAATGGAGAGAAGTCAACTCATCTAAGGAATACTTAGTCAGCAAAATGGTCAGGATTTTGGCACTGAGTCAGGTATGAATTTGAAGGACAGAGAGATATGAAGAAGAATCCACTGGATTAATTGCTCTAATATGTGTATGGAAGGAAGTCTCTTCTTCAGAGTCAGAAATACATAGTAAGTAACTTATTTTGCCAAAATGAGTTGTTGTTTTTTTAAACTACCTTGGCTTTCATTAGCTGGCTGCAATGGGGTCAAACCTGACAATAATCATAGAAAGCTCTGGTACTGACACCCAAATTCTGAAAAACTGTTGGTCTCCAGGGCTCTGTCTGTGGTATTCCCTGTGGGCAGATGGCACATGGGCCAAGTTACACTTGGGCTCAGTGTCAGATCTGATTGTTCTAGCCGAAGCCAAAGCCTGTAAATAGAGCTTCAAACGTGAATAGACAGCGATTAAGAAATAGTGATTATAAGCAGAGAGAGAAAAGAGAAAAGAAAAGATCAAACTTAAGAAAGGTTGAAAAAAAATTTCAAAGAGAGTGACTGTAGAAAGGGCCTAAGATAAAGAAGCTTGTAGTGCAGAAAAAGTGGCCATTGGCAGCTTGCACCCGAAGGAAACAAATGTCTGAGACGATTGAAAGTGGAAAAGAAGTAATTTCTGAGGAGTTTAGTGGTAATATCCCTAAAGATGAAACCACTGAAGAAATAAGTCATGGAACTCTAGTCTGTGCCAGAGTATGCTCACAGGAATACTCAGGAAAAGGATAGTTGACTAAAATTGTGGTATCAGCTTCTCCAGCATTTGGAGGAAGTAAAACAGAGGCTTACCCCTGAAAATACTGGAGATCATATCCAAAGGTCTTTGAGAAAGGTTCACGAACACAAATTTGATAGCATTCCAGACATCGACCAGTGACTTTTTGCCAAAAACTAAATGGCATCTCTCCCAAAGGCAGGAGGCATTTGGCTCCAGATCTAATGGGAGAATTGTGGGAACTCAGGGCAGGAATGCCCAGGAGAAAGGTTGAGTGGAATATGAGGTATCAAGGGAAACTTTGAAAGTGAAGTGATGAATATATAAAATTTTCCAGTGCTTTGAGTCAGGATATAGTTTGGTATATAGCATAGAAATTATAGCGGTTATATTTTTATTCTTGTAAAGGATCTTAGCATAAAAAGCAGAGGGAAAAGTAAAAGCAAAACAATAAAAAGAAGCAACCCCCAAAATAAATAAAACTGGGCAATTCAAGTTACAGTCTTCAGAAGACTTTTACAGAATCCCATACTAATATCATGGCACTAAACACCATAACGACTATATGGAGAAAGAACTGGCCACTGAGTTCACCTAAAGAGATTACTAATCATTCAGTTAGATACCACATACCACCAAATGCCTAAACTCTGGGTGGAGTCTACGGCTTAATATAAAGTAAAATTATTTGCTGTTTTGAGAACTTACATGTAGTTTATGTCTAATCCAGATAATTATAGGCATATTTTGAAAGATTCAAGTTATATACTTCATATTCTGCAAGAAGTAAAAAAGGAGGGGAGATAATCAGGTTTTCTTATTATTATTTTTTGCTTAATTACAGTTTTGGGGGTATTTGTTTCAAGCAATAAAAAACAATTATAACTACTGTAAACAAAAAGAAAATTATTGCAGGTTTATGGAGTAGCTCTTGGAACTGAATGAACACCTGAAGAACCAAGCTCAGGAAGGCAGGATCCCGAGTAGTAACCTGGACCCAGGCAGCAGAATTCACAAAATGTTCTTATCAGGGAGTCTCCCTATGATTAATCAGCGCCAACATTTCCCCCTCTTGTCTCTTCCACTCAAGTTTCAAAGTCCTAGAGGAAGTTCAAATGACCTGGCTTCCCTGTTCAGTATTGTTAGGAAAGGGGGAGACAACATTCTCTGCAGTCCCAAAGATTGCACACAGGAAAAGAGAGGTAGTGACCCAATAGGAAGCTGGGGTGCTATTATCAGAAGAAGGGAGAGTGATTGCCAGGCCGTAAAAACCAACAAGTATCTGCTATAGAATCCTTTACGTACCGTCTGCTTATAGAATAACCCTTTACAAAAAGGCTGTTTCCATGTATGTACTATTGAAAGTTCCCACTTACATTCATTAGAATTTTTTATTATATGTTTATCCATATATTTTAATAATAAGTCATGTTTTGCACTTAGAAAAGAGTTCTTGTGTGTGTGGGGGGGGGTTTAGAAATTGTAATAATTTGCATAGAAATCAGAAAGGATCTGTTATTCCAGAAGAGTTTCAGCTATGATGAGAGCTCTGATTCTTGATTATTCAACAAAGAGTAATAACATAATCACAAACACTTACATAGTGCATTCTATGCTCCAAGCACTGTCAGAAGCACTTTACAAATTTTACTTTATTTAATAGGGATGAAGTCTCAATGTGACTGTATACTCAATCTTTTTTAAAAACTATCTGTAACTTTAGTCCATCTGTCTATTTGTTAATGATTTATTTCTGATCTTTGGGTTTGGTCTGAGTTGATCTGAAGATACCCAAGTGAATTCATAGTTCTATTCAAATGGCTAATGACCTTTACACATTTTGACCAAGGATAAGAAATAAGTCTACCAAACATAATTGTCAAACATGTTGGCCCAAGAACTCCTAAGGGCAAAAGGGAAAATCTCTTCCAACTACACATGCCTGCTAATGTGAGACTGAGCGGTGGGCTCCAGAGAGAGGTAGGTGATGACTGTCATCTAGGAATCAAGTCCCAAGTGTCAAGTTAGAAGCCCAGCTGTCTTGTTCTATCTTACAATTTTAAACAGGTATTGAACTATGTTCTATAGTATACCCTGGTTTGGGTGGGGGTGTTGAATTTAAAATAAAGATAACACACACACACACACCAAAGTACAATTACTTTTCCTTGAAGAAGACTCCCATTCTCCTTGGCTTCACATTTCTGTCCCTAATACCTTGAAGTATATTTATGATTTAAGAATTCCAAGCTCTCTCCCATTCTTTAATACTCAGTAGAACATTCTTAAAGTAAGAATGAAGGTAATCTTTTAATGGAAAATGGAATCACATGTATCCAAGTCTTATTACCTAATACTTTTACTAAAGATTCTGTTATTTTTTTATGCTAAAGTCTTCAACTTGAATTATTTTCTAGCACTTGAAACTATTAAAATAATGAAAAAGACTTAATTATATTATTTACTGTTTAGTTTGCTTTATGCTATATATTTATTGCTATCTCTAGTGAAAGCAATAGTAACACTGATCCAGATGCTTTAAAAATAGGTTCTATCGATTAACAGTTCAAGTTTCATTTGGTATTCAACTAAATTTTAGTCATGACGAATAAGTGAAAAGGTTCCTGTCGAGGGAATGTCAATTTGACTCCAAGAGGCAAACTTTTCTGACATTTTCTGTACAAAGGAGAATTTACTGAGTAACGGCCCCTACTGTTTAAAAATTGACCTTGACAGCAGTGAAAAGTTGAGGGGAGAGAGTGTACAGAGTTAACAAGAAGAACCTCAAGTAATACAAGATGTCTAGGAAGCAGGAAAATGGAATAGCACACAGTGGAAGGAACATTGTTTCAGCCCAGTGACCAATTCTTTCTCGTTTGGCCAAAAAAAAAAAAAAAAAAAAAAAAAGAGAGTCATGGGACTAAATAGATGTACTAGATAGATGCCAACTTTGCGACTGAAGAGAGAGGCAAAACTGGAAGACTTCACTCACCTACAGATAAGAATATCTGTATGTCAATTTTAATGGTAGTTATTCTGTAGTGGGATATATGGTAAATACACAGAGAAAGTAACTAAGTATATATTCATTCCTTCACTCTTGGTTCATTTTTGTTTTTTAGTTAGCAACAATTTTTGCCTTGAACATAGTTGGGAGTCAACAATCCACCCATTCATTCATGCAACATATATAGCATTTATTAAGCACCTACTATATTCTGGTGAAGAGGATACAGCAGTGAAGAAACAAAGCCCTTCATGGAGCTTACATGCTGCTATCTCCAAGATGACTGCATTCTCTGGCTGCAACCTGAGGAGTCAGTGAACATAAAAAATAATTATCAAGTGTTCATACTCTAGAGCCAGATGGCCTGGGTTTGAAAGTGTACTCTGTCACTTACTATGTGACCTTGGGAACATTTTTTTACCATTTTGGGCCCTAGATTCTTCATTGATAAAATAGGATATAATAAAGTAATATAGGGGCTTACATATATATGTATATACATTAATGTATAGGCATTAATGTAAGTGCTCAGATCAATGTTTGGCACTAATAGGCACCATATAAGTGCCAAGTATTTTTCTTGTTGAGGAAAATTGACGTAAATTTAACTCATAAGTATGCAGTTCTTTATTATAGAGGACAGGGTACAGACCAGGAGAAAAAAGACAGTAAAACTTGAGGTGGCAAATGCACCTTGATAAATTATTGATGTTTGTATTATTTGTTTAAAGAAGATTTTAGAAGGTAAGAGAGCATAATTCAATGGTTAAACTACTTACTTATATCTCTGGCCCTCAATTTCCTTATCTGTGAGAAAGAGGTGATAAAAACTTTCCTTGATAAAGGTCCCATGAAAATTAAAGAAAATGATGTGTGCAAAGAGCTTGGCACAAGGCTTAGAAAGTGAGAATTTGTTAAATAGTGGCTATTAAAGTTGTAATCTGATTATATTGAATTAACATCATTTATTTAGAGTTTTTGCCATTGCATTTCAATTAAAAAAGGAGTTAAAGAAACTTTCAGTGAAAGCACTCCTTAAAAACCATTAAACATTGGTCTCATAGAAAAGAAAAAACAAAAAAACCAACACTGCAGTGCTTAGTCACATCATGTGTACTAAAGATTAATATTAAAGATCCACTAAAAATGTCCTTTCATTAAATTTTCTCAGTCTGTAGATCTCAGGGTCTAGAAAGAACTGAGAGATCATCTAACTAGTTAATGTATAAAGTAGGATCAAATGTAACTAACTTCCTACTCTTGAATTGCATTATGACATACGTGTATTTTCAATACTCTCTATTGCTAATTTTTTGTATTTTTGCATCTGTGTTCATAAGTGAAATAGAATTTTTAACTTTTTTATTCATTTCTTAATTTTTCTGTTATCAGAATGTTTTTAAGTGACATTAGTATTCTGAATTCATTGAATTATTGGTATTACTACTGCAAACAATGTAGATCTAGTGTTTGTTTTTAATTATTATTTATGAATACCATTTCTTTAACTGTTATTTGTTTAATCATAGTTTCTTATTAAAAATAGGCATTTTTCTATTGCAGAAATACAACCATTCATTGTAGTTTTTCAAATTTATTACCATAAAATTACTCAAAATAGTCATTTCCAGTTTTTTCTATTTTAATCAATACTTATCTACTCTTTTGTGATATTTAATTTGAGTTTATTTTCTTAATTACTTTTTTTTTTTTTTTTTTTGGTTCTCTGAGCAGTGATTGAACCCAGGCCACGGCAGTAAGAGCACCGAAACCTAGCCACCACACCATCAGAGAACCTCTCTCTTTCCTTAATTACCTTTGCCTGAAGTTTTCTTAGTATTTTTTGCAGTTTTATTGAGTTGTAGTTAACATACAATATTGTATTAGTTTAAGGTGTACCACATATTTGATGTTTTTATGAGGGCTGTCCAGAAAAACATCCAGTCAAAAATGCTTGTTTTTCATATTACATGGCTGGATACTTTCTGGACAGCTCTCGTGTATTGTGAAATGATTAGCACAGTAAGTTTAGTTCAACATCCCTCACCTCACGTGGTAGCATGGGATATTAACCATCTCAAGTTTCTGCACTCACTATCAATGATTGCTAACCATACCTTAATTCCTTACTTCGTACTTCTTTAGCTTTATACAATTGTTCTTTGCCCAGCTTTTTGAGTTGACCAATTTGTTAATTTCCCCAAAATAGCAAACCTGTAAATTTCCTTCTAAGTACCATTTCAACTACATACCACAAAGTTTGACCTGTAGTACCATCAATGTCATTTAGTTCTAAATAGTTAAGATTTCCTTCATATTCCTTCCTAAATTTCTCTGTAGCTTAATGGTTAATTAATAGTTCTTGGACATACATAGTATATACTTTTTGTTTTCCCTTGTTATGGCCTGGAAAGTACGGAAACTAACTTTAACAGTAAGTCTCAGGTCTTCAATTCTAACAATTTTGCTCTAGGAGTGTGTTCAGAATACAATGTCCATAATCATTGGAACCACAAAAATCAAGCTTTACTACATAGAGATTACTGTATTTTTTTACAAAAAACTTACATACATAAATATGATTTTTTTTAAATGTTTATGTACATTTAGTTAATTAAACATAGAAAAATTTCTCCCTTTTTCTGGAAAGAAACATTGAAGAGTTCCAGTTTTGATCAATATTTTTGAATATTTTAATAGATCTGAAATTGATAGACCATATTATTTTGGTGAGAAGAATAATGAGTGTCAAAGGGTCAGTAAGAATTTGATTGAGACAATTTTGAAAATATATTACATATTTTATCTTTCTGTTTGTATTTATAAGGAGGCATAAATGTCAGAGGTAAAACCTTGAAAATACTTGTATTTTAAAAATTAAGAAGCCTTGACTCATCTTTTTCATCTGCAATCCACTAAAATTTGCAAGATCAATATTATTCTCTATGAAATATAATTATTTTCTTTCAAAAATTTATTTTTATTTTTATAATACTAGTATCTTTTTAATGCTAAGAAAAACTATTGTTAATGCCTCAATACCACTTACATGATAATGTTGTTCAAATGCCAATAGAACATTTGATTATTACGTCCTAATAGATGTTGGGTATGTAACAGATTATTAAAGATAAACAAAGAAAATTGTAAGAATAAAATTTAAAAATGAAGTAATGAGGAGTTTTAATTTATCAAAACTTTGCATTAAGGTAATTACTAAAAACAAACAAGTGAACAAAAATATGTAGATCTCAGATCAAGAATTGCTATTTTTTATAGAATTGCCCTGATGTGTTTTTAAAAATAAAGATAAACTTATACCAAAAAAGCAAAAACATAACTTTTTCTTTTAAAAAGTTTGTTTTTGTTTCATTGACTTTCATCTGAACTATAAAGTCATATTACAGTCTCTTAAAATGTATTAGTAAATAATTTGTTGTATCAACTGAGAAATGTTCACAATTCTGATATGATTTCAAAATTCTAAAACTTTCAGTCATTTTAGTAGTGACAGCCTTTGTTTTCCACAAGCAAATAAAAATACAACAGGTAAGGATGGCATTGGAAAAAAAGAACTAACTTGGTTTGAAGATATGCTGGTACATATATAACAAATCTGATTTACTATTTGCATCTTTTAGAGTAAACTTCCTTTTAAAAGCAGTTTCTTGAATAAAATGAAAGCTCTGTTTCTTCAATGATTTGATAACATTGAAAAGGAAAATTGAATTGATTTTGTGATTTAATGTCTTTTGGATGTAGCACTTGTTTACCTCAAATGATATTTATGCTTAATTCTTCACCCCTACCCCTGCCTACCCCTCTATCTTTCTCTTTCTGAATCACAGAAAAAATTATGACATCAGCATCCAAAGGAATTCTCCGCCCATTTTTAATCGTCTGCATTATCCTGGGCTGCTTCATGGCATGTCTTCTCATTTACATCAAACCCACCAACAGCTGGATCTTCAGTCCAATGGAGTCAACCAGCTCAATGCTGAAAATGAAAAATTTCTTCACCACCAAAACTGATTATTTTAATGAAACTACTATTCTGATCTGGGTGTGGCCATTTGGGCAGACCTTCGACCTTACTTCCTGCCAAGCAATGTTCAACATTCAAGGATGCCACCTTACAACGGACCGCTCTCTGTACAACAAATCTCACGCAGTTCTGATCCACCACCGAGACATCAGTTGGGATCTGACTAATTTACCTCAACAGGCTAGGCCACCCTTCCAGAAATGGATTTGGATGAATTTGGAATCACCAACTCACACGCCCCAAAAGGATGGCATTGAGCACCTGTTCAACCTGACTCTGACTTATCGCCGCGATTCAGATATCCAAGTGCCTTATGGCTTCTTGACGGTGAGCACAAACCCCTTTGTGTTTGAAGTGCCAAGCAAAGAGAAGTTAGTGTGCTGGGTTGTAAGCAACTGGAACCCTGAGCATGCCAGGGTCAAGTATTACAATGAGCTAAGCAAAAGCATTGAAATCCATACCTATGGGCAAGCATTTGGAGAGTATGTGAATGATAAAAATTTGATTCCTACCATATCTACTTGCAAATTTTATCTTTCCTTTGAAAACTCAATCCACAAAGATTACATCACAGAAAAGCTCTACAATGCTTTTCTGGCTGGTTCGGTTCCTATTGTTCTGGGGCCATCTAGGGAAAACTATGAAAATTATATTCCAGCAGATTCCTTCATTCATGTTGAAGATTATAACTCTCCCAGTGAGCTAGCAAAGTATCTGAAGGAAGTTGACAAAAACAATAAGTTATACCTTAGTTACTTTAACTGGAGGAAAGATTTCACAGTAAACCTTCCACGATTTTGGGAATCACATGCATGTTTGGCTTGTGATCATGTGAAAAGGCATCAAGAATATAAGTCTGTTGGTAATTTAGAGAAATGGTTTTGGAATTAGAGTTTTCCATCATTTGCACAGTTGGTAAATTATTTTGATGAGATATTATCCAAGTTTTGAGGATGAGAAGAGAGACAACATTCTGCTTTTCTGTTACAATTTATTTTTATCACTCTCTCGGGCAACATATATATATTTTGATGGAGATTTTTAAGAGCTCAGCATTAGCAATCACTCCACTTGATTTTGAATTATCCTGTATATACCTAATACATGCATTGAAAAATAATTTATTCTTTGCTTTCACTTGTAAATGTTGTTTTTTCACATTTTTTAAGTTGTCTGTAAAGTAAGTTTGTGATACAATTGTTTCTACATTGATCATTCGTTTATTCTATTTGGGAAATAAAGATGCACATCTTAAAATATAAAATGCTTTCACTAAATATTATAATCTCTAGTTCCAAGTTTGCATAATGTAACAAATGAAAAGCATTTGTAATTGAATTCTAACCTCGTTCACTTCGAAGGTGAACAATGTGTATAACTGTTTCTATCTTGATCTGTTTTTTACCTGTTTACCACGTTTATGAAGGCAGAATTATTCATGTAGTGAATGAGAAAGATAGTGAAGCAGAACTGTTCTATTCAGAAAGCTATTAACCTTCTCATTTATCTTCATTAAGCTCACTTGCAAATGCAGCCACTTTTTCTCATGATCTTAAGTTAACTTTTTCGAGTAGTTTTTAAATATCCAGTTTGTTGGGATTTTTAGTATCTGGGAAATAATCCTAATAACACTTAAGAACATCTAAGACTATCTTTTTGACCCCAATAACACTTATTATTAAAATAAAGCAAATAATTTCCTCATATAACAAAGAAAAGGATATATAGAGATAAAAATCATATTCATAAATGGCACATTGATGAATTTTTGTGCAACTTTTCATAGCATCAATTTGAAATAATTTTTTCTCTGGACCCAATATCAGAAGTTCTATTTTACTATATGGTCAAATAAATAGACATAACCTATGAAAAAAATTGTCCTATCCTTTAAAAGAACCTAAACAAAATTATCACTAAAGTGTTAAACATAAGATGTGAAGCATAATAAAGTGAGGATTCATAAGACTTCAATGCATATTTGTTGAATGAATAAATGAATGGCATTTAACATCATGGGAAAATTTTTGTTTGTTTCAAGGAAGTGACAGTTCTAGTCTAGGGGTACTCACTGGAGATGATGTTTTATATTCCCCTTCAGTAATTATTCATATCATAGCACATATGACCATGGCCCTCTGAGCTTTACAGAACCAAAATAAGCTTGTCATTACACTGAGTTTTTGGAGAATTCATCTCTGAACTTGCCATTGCTATATAGCATTTCTACTCCATAAGGTTAAAGGCTGGATGTAAGCAGAGAAGAGTATGTAGGTGAGAAGATGGGATGCTAAGGATTCTTCAAGGAAAGCATTCCCACAAAGGAGTCTGTAATGACTTTATTCCAGAATGTTCTGATGAGATCCATTTGGGTGTATTTGTGACTTATACTAATAGTTCCATTACATGTTAACATCAGCAGGACTTACATCCACAATCTTCTACACCAAGTAAAAAAGAGAGGCAGATTTTAATTCAGTAGGAAAGTGATAGGTCCAACAATGCAGACTGCCAAGTGAGGGAACGAACTCTCTCAAGCTCTAGAAAAATTTAAGCGGAGGAAGCTTTGTGCACTGGATAAAGGATTGTTTGATCCTCAGGATCATTCTTTACCCATGATTGAACAAATACGCTGCGTCAGGCAAGGGCCTAACCAGAGATGCAGATGAACAGAGGACTATCACTGCCTTGAAGCAGCATGCAATTAAGTGGGAAGCTAGAGAAAGGTTTCCTTTGAGTCTATGTTTATGTATATGCTACTTTCAATGAAGTTTATGTGATTCATTGCTGATTTAATGAAAATAAGATAGCAGATTTCTCCAAATGTTTCTCAACTGCAAACTTTGTTTACTCATTTGACTCAATGTAGATTCCCTCCATATCATCTCTTCTAACCACATTAACTAAGAAATAGTATAGCTGGAAGGATGCCTTCCTACATAAGAAAAGATCTCCACCCTCATTTATTTTGGCATGTTAAAACATTCATTTTCATACATTTACATTTACTTTGTTATTAATATCTTTTTGGCCTGTGTAAAGTATAGGGGCCTAAGGAGGATGCATTGCTAACAAGTTTAGAAAGTACTGCTCTCTTCAAAAGCAGAAAAGCATTCAATGTCATGACAACCCACTTTTGCTGTGATTGGTTCAAAGAACTGAAAAACCTGAGGGCATTGCCTCTATTGTCTACTATGAATTTGGGCTTTTTCTTGGACTGTGACTATAATCACATGCTGATAATATGACCTAAGCCAAGGGCAATAATACTGGAGATTAACTGGCACACCTGTGTATTGAAAACTCATTATCAAGTCCCAGAATAAGTTTTCTGAATTTGAGGTGCCCAAATAAATAAGTCAACTAAATTTACAGGTCTGAATCCATGAATCTGTGAGTTTTAGGGCTAAACAGAATTACAACAATGTTTACAAACCAATCCCTTCATTCTTCTAATGAACTAACTAGATCCACAGAAAATATTTATTGAGGACCTGTGTTCTCACTCACACCGCCCCCCCCCACACACACACACACACAGCTAGTGACGTAGCCAAGATTAGAACTTAAGGGCCTATATATCTCTTAACATTATGTTCTTTTCTGTAATATTTTTGTTTTATCATAGAAGTATGTCTCAATTCCTAAAAATGTGAATGCCTTATTGGTATTATTAGGGCCTACAGAAGGATACACTATGTGGAAGCACTTTGACTTTTGAAAATGTATACAGTAAATAAAACATAGAACTTGTTAGCATTCTTTCTGGTTTAAATATTTCAGGAGTTGAGCTTTAGTGGAAGGAAATGGGATTCCACAACATTTTAAGTGAAATGCAACTTTCACGATAATGTATGGTTTGCAGCCACTGTTTTAATAAATCCTGTGGATTGCAATTCTTTCTGAGGATATCTCAAGATGAATGATACTGATTTGACAAAATTGACTTGCTGCTGGTTATAAAAGCAATTATGCCAAGAGATAATTTGTAGACATAAAAAGAGAAGACACAACTTAAAAATTTATTTCAAAATATCAAAAAATCAATTACCCTCAATATTCTGATCATTTAAATGTTAATTATTACAGGCCTCACTAGTAAGAATATATAAATATTATCTTTCATTGGCTTTATTAGTAAGAATATATGCCAAATTTTTCATATCCAACAGTATTACACTAAAAAAATGACATGGCAGTCATATTTCATGACAGTTATAACTTTTACAATATGAAATTGAAACTGGAAAAAATTATCTTAGTGGAAAACCAATTATCACTTTAAAAGTTTTATATTTACTATATGAGTCCTGGTAATCCTAGAAATGTTTTCTGTTGTGAAGACTTAGAAAGCTCAGAGCATCTGAGGTGTAATGTGACAAAATATTTAGGAACTGTTTGCTAAGCCTTTAAATTCTTGCTCCAATTGGAGCTTAAATATGGAAAGAATAGATAACTATATTATTGAAATATTTTTGCTTGCCTCTTTTGAAACTAGAATCCATGAGTTTTAAGGTAATCACCTAGAAAATGTCTTTGCAGAAATTAGTATTACCAAAACAAGATTTAGGTCCTCACATTATAACTTTGTGCTTTGAGACCCCTTGAACTCTGATCTTATTTAGGGGAATTTCTTAGCAAGTTAATTATAATCAAGCTATTAAATACAATCAACTTCAGGATCTAAAAGAAAAACATGGTGCCTAACAGAGAAGGATCCCAACATATATGTTGAATGAATAAACAAATTGCATTTGAGGTCATGCATAATATAAGTGTGACAACAGTTCCAGCTTATTGATAGCAATTAGAGATGATAGTTTATATTTTTTCATTGGTCAGTTTGCTGCCTGGATGTAAAGAAAGGCATTTCATGTGCTTCCAGTCTTACAGTATTATTCTCCCAAAGGAAGTAACATTTCAAGAAAGATTATAACAGATTTGGAACGTGTTAGCATTCTACGTAAATGTTAGCATACCAACTGTTTCTAATAAGAAAGGCAATTAGTATTTAAGGAGAACATAAAGTGCAAGCACTGTGAAGGGCACATGTTTATCACCAAATTATGTATGGAGGGAAAAAGAGTGTCTTTTCTCCTTAACTGCACTCCTTTGTATTACAAACATCTGTCAATTAAGACGATATTTTATCTTATGGATGTCTCTCGTCTAGAGATTTTGTAGCATTTTGCAAATGGGCAAGCTCTACTACTATCCAAAATGCTCTCCTCTCAGTAATTCATATTGAATACATCCATATTCATAAGCAGTATATAGAGTAGTTAACAGCAGATAGCCTGATAAACCAGATATATCAATAATGCTAGGCTTGGTTATTAGTTCAACAAACTGTCATTTTTAAGAAAGCCAGTGCCCTTCTCAGCACTTTGTTGTTTATAAGGGTCCTTCTAGCACTGCTCTCTCATCTGAAATCTAAATTGATATTCTCATATGCATGTATTTGCCAATGAAACTCCAATGACCATCTCAAAACAACGTTTTGGAGGGAAATACTCCAAACAGGTTTCCCTCTTAGATCTCTAAATGATACTTAAAACAGATTTCCCTCTTAGCTCTCCCTCTGAATAGATATTTAAAGTATAAAATGAATCATTTAAACTAATACGTGGGAATTACTTCATCCAGTGCTTGGAATATAACAAAATGCTCAATTAACTAACTTTCCACCTTGAACATCTTCCTCCCCATAGTTCTCTACCTAAATCCTTTGCAATTCACGTGCTTGTTAACTCACTGAGACCTTAACTCTCTGCAGAAAACCAACCATATATTGGGCATTATTTTTAAATATTTTAGATTCTTCTATACTATCCATATTTTTGTTACAATAATCAAAAAACTTTTATTGATGAAAAATTTTTAGGGAGGCAGTGAAGGCGCATAATTGATCCCAGATGACAAAAAAATACAGAGCAAATTTAAGCCAGATTGAATGTATCTAGACAATTTGGTTAGTTTTAAACTCATGGTTAATATATATTTATTCATTCTGAAAAAGTGTTTAAAAGAATTTTAAAAGAAACTTCAACATCAGCTGCCTTTTGTCAGTGTTACTAAAAAGCCTGTTTACTGGGTCTCTTGACCTGGAATCACCAGAGCTGTTTTTAAACAATACTGATTTCTGGGCCCTGCTCGTGCGATCAAGATCTCTTCAAATAAATAAAAATAAAACAACAAAAAACAAAAACATACTTTCAAAGCATTCCCTAAGTTTTTCTGTTCTATGCTATCATTTATGAACCATCATAAGCCAGCAGTTCTCCAACACACACTAAGTCTCCACAGGTAATATTAATACAAATGTGGGGCCACCTCTGAGAACCACCAGTCTATACAAAAGACAGCAGCAATTCTTGGACTAGAAGAATTACTAGGAAAAAGACAAGGTTATGTACCTTGAAAGAATATCTATTTTCTTTTTAGTTCTAACTTGATATTTGCATTTTGTAATGTAAAAGATTCAACTATCCAATTACTAGGATCCTTTACAGCCATAATATTTTATGCCTCTATGAACTGCTTATCCACCATGTATATTTGAGAGGCCTCTTTCCCAGGCCCTAAAGTCTTTGCTTGATGGGTGGAAAAGTAATTTGCAATTGGGATGTAGCAACAAGATGTAGCACATGGATTTTTGATGACCACAGATTTAGAATTGAATCCCAAGCTCTGCCACTCACTAACTGTATGCATATTACTTGACTTCCCTTAGCCTCAGATTTTGCATCTGTAAAGTGGAGATAGCATTTTCCTGATGTGCTTTTCATGAAGACAAATGAAATGACATTTAAGTGACTAGAAAAATGTGCTTAATTAGTACTGTGTATTATAATAGAAATCAGAGTGAGGAATCTAATACTATTTCCAGAATTTCAATTTTAAAACTATGAAAACATTAAGCAGACAGCTTATAAGAATCATTGTAAATTTTAAATATGCTAAAGGAAGAATCTTTAGAAAAGAAACAAATAAATCTTCTGTAATTATTAAGTAATGGAAGGGGCATGGGGTCCTGGCAGTGGTAGGCCTAGGCATTATTTTCATTACTTAACACATATACCATTTTTTTTTAATTCATTTTTATTGTTAGACCATTTTTTAAAAGTAGGAACCCAAGCAGGCCTAATTTTTCCTCACTGTTATGAGCAATCAGTAAATTAACAGTCAGTTTAGCATGGTATCCATGGGTATAGTTCAAGTCGTGGAACGCAATAGCAAGAAGAGTCTGGGATCATTTTCTGGTCAGGAAAGAGGCCTAGAGCTAGTCAACAACTCGACTTAATCCATCACTTCAGCTGATCCAGTTGCTTACCCCAAAGCTAATTAATAATGCAAGTTAAAAGACAGAATTAAGTCTCCTTCCCCTTTTCCTAAATTAAAACAAAAGTACTAAAAGTTACTTTTTAAATGTTAAGGCATAAATTCAATAAACAGGAGTAAATCTGTTTTGTGGTGCAGAAATAAAATAATTCTTAGCCAGACTGTGATTAAGACTACCCTAATAGCTAATTGCACAATAAATAGAATTTTGACAGAATAATTTCAACTATTCATATACACAGGTTTTAAACTGTACTGTAATAAAACAAAAGTAAACAAGGACAATTTTTATATTTTATGAGAAAAAAGTGAATGATATTCAAAATAGTATTTTTAAGTAGTTCTTACTTGTCTCTCTTTAAAGAACATTAGAAATGTTTATTTTAGATACACCATTAGAAAACTTCAAAAATTGAAGTATTTTTCTGAGTTATCTGGCAACCAAATTGTTGAATTAGTTGTGTATATGTAAAGTATGTTAAAGTAGAGCTTGCTGGAGTTTCATTGTGAAAAACAAATATGTTTTACCTGAAAAAGTTTAAGAGTGACTTCTACAGAGAAATGTTAACTGCAGTAACTATGCACATAGCTGCATTCCATTTTGATTAATGAGGGTGCAGGAGATAGAAAAGCAGTCTGGACAGAAATGGTACCCAGACTAAATTAAGAAGCCAGTACTACTCATTATGCAAGAAACATGTGCCAGCAATCAGAGTGCATCCCCAGATTGTAGGTTGGCTTCATTAGCCACTTCCAAGTCCTTTAGAAGATATAATCCTTAAGATGGCTTCCTGGTCCATGGCCAAATTCCCAGAAGAGAGCTCACTATCATCTAGTCAGGACAAGTATCTCCGGGGGCTATAATGAGACCAGGCCTTTCCCATACTGGTTTTCTCCTTTAAGAGCCCTTGAACAAACTGAAAGTACCTGGTTGTCTATGTAAAACTGGGAGCAGTCCACTTTTTAGAACAAAGATGACCTATCTTATATATTTTGTATATTACTTTAATATAATGAACTAAAAGACAAAGACTATCATACATGAGACCAGTTTGTTTACAAAGGAAAAAGAAAAACTGTAGCTGTTCTACATTCAAATCAGTGAGAGCTCCTGCTCTGAAAATTGACAAGCTATGTGACATTGGAAATGGAGATAAAGAAAAAGTAGTAAAGATAATCACACCTTTTTCGCTCTTAAATAAAAGTGTAAATCTCCAGTGCTATCATCATGATGGCAGCCTTCAAAAGTAATATTTTTGCTCATGTGCTTTTTTTTTCTTCTGTTCTCATTTTCTCTGTTATAAAGGTTGGGTTTAGTAGGAGTCCGGGTTAGTGGAATAATTGTGACAATATAAAAATAACATTTCCATCAATCATATATAAGACAAAGGTAAGAAGTAATTTGCTGGAAGAAACACAACTAGTCAAGAAACAATGTGGTTTATTCTGAATCCAAACCACATGTATATCACAGAGGTTTTTAAAGGGAAAAAAATCAAAGAGCTAACAAGCTTGAAAATAGATTCGAGTTCACAAAGCTGTAAAAAAGAGAAAAGTGGTGACAAGAAACAAGCAAATGAGCAGCAAACTAAGGATCAGAACCCAAAGTCTAATTTGCACAATCTATTGTGTAATTCACTCGCTTTTCTGAGCCATAGCCTTCTCATCTGTCAATGGAGTGCGGTAGACTTTACATTAGCATCAGCTGAGAAGCTCTTAATAATCTTGATTGTTGATTAGACATACTGGTTTAATTGGCCTAGCACAGGGCATGACTGCCACATACTCATCTAGTATTTTCTTTCTTTTATTCCTTCTCTTTCCCATGTGACTATGTCACTGCTCTGGGAGCCATAAAAAAAGGAGGGAAAGAAGTTACCAGGCAATTTCTTCAGGAGTTCTCTAATTAAAGAATTGCTAAAGAAGAAAACTGTAATGGAGTTTTGCAAATGAAGAGTGGGGATTATACATGCTTCCTCTTATCTCATTTTCTCAGCAACACACGTACAGACACATATATGCCTATAACATTTTTACGTAGTTCCAGAGTAACTTTGAATAAACTAATACACACTCAAGTAAGGAAGATCAAAACTCAACATGCTGAAAAAAGTGTGCCAATTCTGGCCAATATGTGAATTGTAAGGGTCAATAATCCATAAACTATTTTAGATGGTAATTATAGGTTTTATTAATGTAATGTGATTTTGCACTACTGTAATGTCATGTTTAAGCAGATTCTTAAAAGCACCTGAAACCTAAATGCCAAATGTACAGTTTACAGATCCATGTTATTTCGATAAGGGTTTAAGTGCATTGTGCTAATAGTTGTTTAATGCTATTAACTTTCTCTATGTGTTATTATTGTGATGCAGACCTATAGGGTTGTTGTAAGCACACTAATTAGTCATCTGAATTTTTTATAGATAAAATCACACATTAATCAGAAATCAATCACTTTTCTACTTATTTTTTTGTAGAGTATTTTTCCACACTTGAAAAAATACATGATTATTTTATATCAAACATCAGCTTTTCTTTATAATCTTATTTTAGTAGACAGTGCATGTTTTAAATAAGATGTATTAGAAATTACATGATGACATTAAGGTTGTACTATATTAGGTGAAAAACAATGCATGCTGTTGGTGAATCATGCAACTTAGGGGGGATTTACACTGCCAGCTCACACAAAGGCACGTCTTAACCTGTGTGCATGATTCATGTCCTTTCAAAAGGCCTTTTAAAACTTTAGACACTGAAAATGTCATTCTTAGTGCTAATGAGCCAACAGACAATGCTGCTTTGCTATTTTTTCTAATTTTACACCATATTGTAGTAAATTTCTCCCTGGAATTTTCTTCTTGGAGTTTCTTGTTGGCAATAAAATACAACCAATAAAATCATTTTTTGGCAAATGATACCATTTACGATATAGCAACTTACTATTACAAAGCGTGAAAATGTGAAAGAAAAATCTTCTTAATCAGTTTCACATCATATTCTGGCAGCTTTTTCTACAATGAAAAATGATGGGAGTTTTTTTACACTGCCAAAATCAGTACTCCTGCCTGGGGGTGGGGGTCAGGGGACTAGTGGCCAGGTCTGCACAACTACGAATTGGGCAATAACGTAAAACCTCTAGGCGGTGTGGGCAGCTAATCAGTGTAACCTGGAGAGAGAGAGGAAAAAAAAAGGTAAACCCAATCTTTTCTCAGTAAACTTAGGTAATTAAGAAAAAAAAGTGATTGTATAGAAAATATGAATTTTGGCTACAGAGACCAAGACTCCACTTGCTGATAATTTACAGTTGTCTTTGTGTACAGATATTATTCACTGAATTTTTGTTTTTGGTTTGCATTTTTGTTTTTGGAAAATATGAGTGTGCTTTTGAAAGGGCTTAATTCCAAACAGATAATATTGTGGACCAATGACCACACCCCACTAGTTAAATAAGTCATTCATCATACTACATAGTAAGGCTAGAACATAGCACTTCATGACTTAAAATACTAGTATAAGCATTTACACTGTTGGAAGGTACTTTCGTTGCCATGTTATTAAAACAGTGGGGATCCTATTTATACATTTATTTATGTTGTATTTATTTATTTACAGAAGTTTTGTTCATTCAAGTTTAATTTTAACAGCTTCAGTGAGGTTAGTATGTGATAAAAAAAAGTTGACTCTAGTTATACTATTCCAAGTGAAAATCATGCAATTGAGCTTGCTACATCCTGGGCTAAAATATTAATCCAAATGATGAGTAGTCAGTCCTAGCGGTATGGAGGCCAAGTTCACTGACCAGGATTAGTATGTGTATGATGTACAGCAAGCATTGATCTGGGCTCTTAGTTTCTACCGTATTGTTCCCTTCATTGATTCAACCTGTAAATAACATAACACATTATGGCAGCTAAGCAAATACATTAATAAGCCATGAAAGGCAAAAATGTCATAGGAAACCTGTATAGTCAGCTATTTAGAAAACTTGTATTTTCCACAAATTAAACTGACGATGTTATTTGAAATTTCCTTCCCTTAAAAATGCCATCACAATATGGATTCCTACCCATTGATGTCTTTCTTGGCTTATAAATATATGGTATGATTGTTATAGTTATAATTTTGTAAAACTTTGTTCAATAATTAATAGTGACTTGAGCAATCTGTGCTAAGATCCTAAGGCAGATATAAATGTGTAAAGGATTTGAGCCTATATGTGTAAGAAGAAATCTCTTTCTTCAATCATATTTCCTATATTCAGTGTAAGTACTTCACTGATTTACCACTGGAATTACTCCTTTGATGTGTAAATAATGATATTTCATTCAGGCCTAATGAATTCCTGTACTGTGAATATTTAAAATAAAAGAATTCAATTTAAATGTGCAAAGTAGTGCTGGTTATTTATAATGCTTACATTCAAAATCATTCACTCGAGAAGATTCATTTTAACTACATGTAAATCTAGATTCCCTGTATATGTTGAATCAAAATTTAAAAACTAAATATATTTTACAGATGATGCACTTATTTCAAATACCAAATCAAAAAAATGACAGTGTACATATGTAAACTGTCATATACTATTTGTTTCCTTAATGTTGTGTTATTTTAATGGACTTGGGTCTGCAATAGATCTATTAAAGATTTGGGCTTCTGGGGAGAAATAAGAGAATCCATACAACTATCTTCATTCTGCCTTGATCTCAGATTTGAAGATGTGTTCACCTTGCATCCTCAATTCTCTACTACCCTGCATACTCTCCTGATTATTATTACTCAGTCAATAGGCTAAGGTCCCAAGTGCACATCTCCATTATAGACTTGTCTCCACAGCCATAACCCTTTAATTTCCAAATGACTACTTCCACCTAACTTCCTATAAACCCATTGGGTTGGATAGCCAATATGAGGGAATTTCAACACCCATTATCCCTCTAATTTTTTATTCACTTAATGACACTATTACAAATGATGTTGCCTAAGTCAAGACTTAGAACTCAACCTTTATTCTTTCTCTTTCATTTCCCCACATCCATCTATGAAATATCTCTTAAATATGTCCTCATTCTTCTAGTTTATTGACATTGCCCCATTTGGTCAATGGGGTGTTCAACATTTCTTACCTGGACTAAAGCAATAACTTTTTAAAGTCTTGAAAAATCTATATTGTACATTGAAATCTATAAGTTCTGACAATTAAGTTCATGAACTGGCCACCATGCACTTATATTAGCAGCACTGTGCAAATAACTTGATAAGCTTTCATAACCTTGGTATATCTGTGTCTCACAGCTGTGTTCATATCGATGTGTGGCAGTGTCTTGCTGAGTTGCATTCATTGTTGTTGCGTCTTCTTGTGTGCCATCACGAGAACGTCTGAGCTTGAATTAGAGCAACAAACAAACATTAAATTTCTTGTTAAATTTGGCAAGAGTGGAAGTGAAATTAGAGACATGTCAGTCCAAGTTTATGGGGATAATGACATGAAGAAAATGGCAGTGTACAAATGTATTAAATGTTTTTATGAGAGGAGAGAAAGCATCACTGATGAAGAGAGGTCAGGGTGGCCAGTAGTGACCAGAACTGATGAAAACATTGCAAAAATTTATAGAATTGTATGTCAAAATTGTCAGCTGACTTTGAGAAACATACCAGACCAAGTAAAAATCAATAGAGAAACCATTAGGTAAATCTTAACTAAAAATCTTAGCATGAGAAAGGTATGTGCAAAATTGGTACCAAAGGAGCTCACTGATGAACAAAAGCAAAGGAAAATTGAAGTTTACCAAGACTTTTTGGAGAGTCAGGACAATGTTTTGCGCCTTGTTATCACTGGTGATGGGTGTACCAGTGACCCTGAAACAAAGCATCAAAGTGCACAATGCAAGTCAACCAATTCTCCATGACCAAAATGTTCCATCGGTCCAAATCAAGAGTCAAAACAATGTTTCTTTTTCGTTATCAGAGGGATTGTTCATTATGAATTTGTACCAGCTTTTAGCACTTTCAAATAGCAAATTTGGTGGACAAACAGTCCACCAAATTTGCTATTTGGAAGTACTAAAAAGCATGTGTGAAAAAGATGAAAACGACCTGAACTTTTCACCAACAACTCATGGCTCTTACATCAGGACAATGTACCAGCTCACACAGCACTGTCTATGAGGGTGTTTTTAGCTAGTAAACAAATAACTGTATTGAAACACCTCCCCTACTCACCTGATCTGGCCCCCTAATGACTTTTTTTTTACCCATAGATAAAGGAAATATTGAAAGGAAGACATTTGGATGACCTTCAGGACATCAAACAAGGGTAATACAACATCAGCTCTGATGCCCATTCTAGAACAAGAGTTCCAAAATTGCTTCGAAGGGTGGAGTAGGTGTCGGCTTCAGCACATAGGTTCACAAGGGGAGTACTTTGAAAGTGACCATAGTGATATTCAGCAAATGAAGTATGTAGCACTTTTTTTAGGATGAGTTCATGGAATCAATTGTCAGACCTGAGAAAAGCAGAGAAAGAAAAGTCACCTACAGTTTTGATTAACCATTAATGTTTTCCCGAAAAGTCACAGAATCTTGCACTGGCTCCTCATTGTTTTCAGGAAAAATTCCTCATTTGGTATCAAGTCATATACATTTGTTTAAATTTGGCTTCTACCAATTTTCCTAAGCTCTTGTTTACTTCTCTCTTACAATGCTCTGTCACATTTACTCTTCTGTGATAGCTCCCACACTCATTCAGACTCCAGGCAGTTTCCTTGCCCAGTGAATTCTCAGCGTCCTTACAGTTACACTCAAGGGCCACATCTACTATGATACAAATATATATTCTATATATAAAATATTTTTCCGGGTGTTCAAAGGTCAAGACAGCAGATAAAGTGATTAGCATTTTCATGCAAGAAGTGAGTTATGAAATAGCCCTTAAAAGTAGAATTTATTAGACAAATTGAGAGGATTTGTGGATAGTCCTTCCAATGGGGATATTAATAAAGTCTTAGAGACAGAATACATTGAATAAAGCTGGCTAATTTTAGTGGTATGTCCATAAAGAATAGTGTTAGATAAAGCATTAGGGTATTGAAAATAAAAAGGTTAGACTATGGAGAGCTTGACACACAAAGTGATAAATGTAGACTAGGCTGGTTGGTTTGAAATGATTTATAAGTATACTGCAGCATAATATAAAGTCACTGAAAATTTATAACCAGATGTACAGTGTGAGCAAAGCCACAAAAGACACCTTTCAAAAACTAAGTCATTAGAAAATAAAACGCAGCATCATAACATTTTATCCAACTTTGTGTCCGATTGCAGTGTGCTTCAATAAATAGTATTTTCCTATGGCTGAAGAGAGGCATTGAAATGTGTTGGCTTGACGGGCTGGTTCTGGAGCAAGACAGCTTAGCTCCCTGCCTCACTGACAGCTCCGTGACTATTGGTAGGTTATTTTATCTGTCTTCACCTGTTTCCTCCCATGAAGACAGGAATAATAACACCTCACTTATAGGATTGTTGTGAAGATTCAATCAGTTAATACACATGAAAGCCTTGTAATAATAGCTAACACAGCATGCAATCAATAACTTTTAGCTCTTATTTTAAAAGCAACACATTTTCCTAAACATCTTTCTTGATCTCTCCAGTCTGTATTAAACCATCTTATCCTAAAAATATATTGCTTTTGTTAAAGCCTTAAGTCTTCAAATTACTCCTCTGTTGTTGAATAGACGCAGAAAGTGTCTATATATCACATAAAAGTATTTATTTGTCACAAAGACGAGACAGAGAACATGACTGGATGTATACCAGAGACAGGAAGAATACAGGATGTTTTATCATTTGCTATTTGTAGTCAGAGACTCCAAAATAAAAAATACCATATAAAGCAGACTGCTTTCAGTTACCATTTCTATAGTATGCTAGTGATAGTGGTAACTAGAATTTGTCATTATTGCAAGAAGCCTGGCAACCTTCCATGGGATTAGAGCTGGTTTGGGGAACACTGCAAAGTCAGTTCAATTTTGCCCTCTTGGTCTTTTCCTAGCCCTCCATCTTACACTTAAAGAGGAGTTTAAAATTTTTGGAACATCTTTAACAATGAACATGTTGCCATAAGCCAGCAGAACAATGAGTTCAATCCCCAGAAGCCAGCAGGAATGTGAATCCCTACAATACTCAGTTTAGTAAAAGAGGGCAAATAGATTATTTTTGAAGGTTCAGTATCCCTTTGGAATTGCTAGATTCTGCCATAATATTAAATACTAAGCACAAAAGATATTGCAGACCTAAAACTTGGTATTTTAGTTATGCATAATTGAAGTATTTAGTTACTTCAATAGAAATACTATTTTTAGAGTTTATGAGTTTAGAAGCACAAGAAAAATTTGTGAATTTGGTCATTCATTACATTTATTAACATGTGTTATTTATTTAAGTAAATGACCATGTTTGTTAATGGACACCTTGCATCTGAACACTGCATCAAATGGGTCCCTTAAATCTATGTCCCAAATTAGGGTGGTAGCAAAGGCTCAATTTTTGTGATGCTCATTGAAGAAAAAATTGGGTCAGTGGTCAAAAATATTTGAAAAATGCTTCACAAAATAGTCATTCTTTGGAAATTTATAATGCACCTTCATATATTAAAATCCATGAGATATTCTTCAATAAAAGAGTATATTTACTTTTATTCAATTCAGCATTTCTCAGATATATTTTGTCATAGAAACTGTTTTTCCGTAGTGCTAATTTATATCCAGTAAAAATGGTGATCCACGTAACATTCTTTTTAAAATGCTGCTCTGAGGCCCATTGTTTTTTGCTCTGATATCGTCCGGGTTCAGTATTGTAAGACACTTGAGTCTGACCAGTCTTTCTTGGCTCCTGCTTTTGCTATTGCATTGTGATGCACCCTTGTCTGGCCTGGACCCAGCAAACCAGAGAGGCTCCATATTCGTACCCCATGCCCGTCCTGGAAGTCAGAAGTCATATCTAGAGGAAACTTCAAGCTGCATAGTCAGAACATCTGCTCTGCTACAGGATTTCTAGTCTTGACTCTCAATTAGGATTAACTAAAACTCTAAATAAGAGTTCTGTTAGTTATTTGCCAAAACACCTCAGCCCATACAATTGCCTCATTATATTACATAATAAAACTAGTACATGATATCAAATGACCAAGAAAATTAAAAGTTTATCTTATGTCTTGGAATTTATAAATGCTGAAAGAAAAAGTACAGTAATTCTGAATTTATT
Source organism: Lyroderma lyra (assembly GCA_004026885.1). NCBI lineage: Eukaryota > Metazoa > Chordata > Mammalia > Chiroptera > Megadermatidae > Lyroderma > Lyroderma lyra. The sequence goes on from PVJL010000290.1 coordinate 178,516, forward strand.
ACAAAACACACACTGACAATGAGCTAAGCTCTTGACCCTCCCTCTGCCCCCCACTTTAATTAAACTCCAGCCTCAAATGTTTTTCAGATAGGTCTTCAAAGTAAAAATCATTCCAAAATATGTCTTTCTTGTATGTATGTATGTCCATGTGTATGTGTGTACAGGATAGTGTTAATTTCTTAATTCATCCTTTACGAACAGCATTTCCACATTTAAATTCTAAAGCTTTTCACACCTTGTAAAGTGGCTATACAGATCTAGTATCTAATTGATTGACACTCTGATCAATCATCAAGCACATTATATCTTTAGTCAGATATAAAATGAAAATTCTAATACATTTCTCACTGACTGTTTTAGGAACTATAAAATCAGTATTTAAATTTCCCAGCAAATGAAGCCACAATAAGATAATTTCCACTAAGTTTGAAACTTAAAATTCCCTAGTTTTGATACTCCAGACTCTGAATGGTTACTTAACAAGGGGAAATATGCAGATGGAAACTTTTATTCTTTCCAAAAATTAAGAGTAAGCTTTATTTCACCTGCATTACTCAGAAAACTTTATACAGCTTGATGAAATTAATTGGCTATGGATTCCTAAATACTAGATAATTTCATAAGGGATACTCTCTTTATAATCACTCTAGTTTGATGGCAAAGTCATTTCCAGTTTGGCCCAAATTCATGTGACTTTTAATTTGCAAAATCTGCCTTACAGTCCTAATATTTAGTTTGTTTTAAGCAGTTAAAATTTTCTAATCAAATCCTAATAGGCCAGCCATATTATTACCTTGTTTATTAATTAAATGTAAGTCAAACTATAAAATTCACCACATCATTAAAATAGATTAGACAAGCATATTAATAATATTCTCTGTTGACACTACTTTACATTTCTTATTAAAGTTATTTTCTGATTTCTAACTTTATGCATTTTGGATCATGTTTTTATCTAAGGCTCTAAATAAAGGGTAAGATCTTTTAAAGTTTATCATTATTCCTCAAATATGGTTAAAATAAATCCCAACTTTGTATTGATTTACTGATCTATACTTTTGAAATTTGAGAAGAATTTGAGGCTTTACCAAGTCTTTTGTTACAATAAAATTTGTTATTGAGTTATTGCTGGAAAAAAAGATTCTAATGAAATCAATAGGAGCTAAAGTAAGTCAAAAAGAGAACTTAATGAAAACATTTTGGAGACTGTTTAGCGAACCCAAGGCACCAGGCCTCTCAAGAGCGTAGAAGTGGGAACCTGCAAGCTTGTCATTCTTGGTGTGAGTACAGAAGCCTGTGTATGTGTCTGAATGTGTACATCTGTATTTTTGTTGCTCAGATGTATGTGTATATCTGTGTTGTATGTCGGGGAAGGGGAGGTTGTTTTCTTTCTCTTTGCTTTATGCCTCATTCTTCTCTCTGGGCAGATGGGATATAGTGCATCTCAGTGTACCTGAAGGGAGATAAAAATTCCGCAGTCCAAAGTTTACAACTTAGATCCAACCACGTACAGGCACCAACTGGATGTTTCCTGGTAAGGTTAGCTATCCCTCCTCCAGGTGAGTACTCAGAGGTCAAAATTTATCCATCTGGGTAAACTTCCCTCAAATGGCTACTATATCAAAAATCTCTGTAGTGGTCATCACAAAGTTTGCATTTCTCAGTGATCCCAAATTTCTTACTCCAAAATAAATCCTGTGGTCAAATATAAATGATAAAAATAGTAAATATATATTGAGGGCCTTCAATGAGCCAGGCAATAGTGTAAGTATTTCACCTTTTTTATTTCATTTAATCCTTATAATACTCTACAGCTCTACCATTACCTCTGTTTTTCACAGCCGTTTTTGAGGGACACTTGGGACACTCACCCAAGGTTACACAGTTAGAAAATGATAGAGTTGGAATTTGAGTCCAGGCCACCTGGCTCCAGGGCCTTCATTCTTAACCACTAAATTCTACTCTTTGGAAACAGTGGGTTAAGTTGAAACAATGATTGATTAACTTTTGTTGTAGGATTTCCTACTACCTTTAATGTGTTACTATGAATAAGGAATTTCCCAGAGCAAGATATACTCTAGAGTTTTCAAAACGTATATATAATTATAAACTTCTTATTTTCATGGAGTACCTAAAGGTACTAATAGAACATTCTTTGGGGAACAATGCTATAACTTGATATTTATTTTTTGTTTAATTTTAATTAGTTATAAAATTTCTTTTTCTTTTTGGTATGTGGGTAGCTCCCTAACTGGGAATCGAACCCAGGGCGCAGCACTGACAGCGCCAACGCCGAAGCCTTAAGCCACTACACCACCAGGGAACTCCCTAGAATTATTTTCTTATAGATTCTAAGATCAGTGAACCTGTCGACATGGGTAGACAAAATCAAATTGTATGTATACAATCAAATTCCATAAATTATTTTCATAAATCAACAATAAAGAAGAAAAGCAGCTCATTTGCAGACAAATAAAGTAAAATGTTACCTAGGAAGTCATCTGTGTATGAGACATAATACTTCAAGGATTCATATGTTCAAAGGAATAGAACCTTAGGATGGGTATAACTAAGTTAAATTTTTGGTGATAGATTTATACTAAATTCAAAATAGTAGCAAAGGAAGTAGTTCCCTTCTAGAATTACTGTATGAAAAACAATCACTATACCCTCTCACAAAACAGTGATTTATTCATTTAGCAAACACTTGCTTATTGTGCACTAGATGCAGCAAATGGTCCTTTGTATTTAGAAAGCAATAGACGGGTAACATGTAACTTCTGTCTTCACACCTTTCACAAAATATCCTCAGATAGATAACTCAGTCAGAGGAGCAATCACATTCAGAGGAGGGAGAAATGCATATGAGAAGATGAAGAAAAGCTACGGAAAGATCATGGCATTTAAACTAAACAGACCAGGCATTAGAAAGAGAAAGGAGTGATCATGGAAAAAAAGGAACTTAATGACTTCAGCAAGTAAAGGAGAAATACAGAGAAAAAATAAGTAATTCAGTTTTATTGTATCCTTGGGTCTGCAAAGGAAGTAAGAAATAGGCAGCCAAATACATAGGGTTAGTGGAAACAAGGGCAAAACCCTGCTTTCTGGCAGAACTCACCAAGTAGACTGCAGTATGATGGTTGTGCGCTTGGGCTGCGAAGCCAGATCTCATCCAGAATTCAGGAGCAGTTGCGTTCAACCTGGAATGATTTTGCTCCCCAGGGGACATTTGGCAATATCTGGAGACATTTTTAGTTATCATAATTATTTAAATGTTGTATTTAATATCGTAATAACTTAAATGGCTTAAAGTAATACTACATTTAACATTTAAGAAACTGACATTATAGCTATAACACACTGCTTATTGACATTTAAAAGGAAAAATATCATGTCTTTCATTCCTGAAATGAATGGACTAAATATTTCAGAAAAAAAAAACTCTTCTCATGCACGTAACTAAAAAAGATAGATGGAATGTAAAAATCATCTTCCAAAGTCATCAAATAGCAGGGTAGTAAAGAATTAAAATGCTAAGATGCTAGAAAAAGTGTGAATCCAGAGATTTTAATGTTGCAATTGGGAAAATTATGCCTGGAGCATTATCCAAAAAGTCTTGGTCACCACCAAAAGCTGAGCTACTTCTTATTTTATGCATTTTACATATCATCACAAGTCTTAGATGACAAAGATGGGGCTCCAAGACCCAGGAAGTGTGTAATTGTGCTAAACTGTCTGATTGGGTTTAGATACAAAGAGCCACATCTCATGACTAAAAGGAAAGAAGGAACTACCCTTGCACAGAGTACAGCCAGGTCACCTGGGTAGACCAGAAAACTTCAAAACCAAACCTCGGTGTTGAGTCACGCACACTAATAGTGACCCTAGAGACCCAGTAGAAGCAGTGAAAATACTTTTCAAAGGAAGAGAAATCACTCTGAGTTGTCAATTATTTCTGCAAATAATTTTCCTGATACAATGTCCATTACACAAAAATAAGCGGGGGAATCATGGCTGAAAAGTAAGCAAAACCACTTCTGAAAAGTTGATAGAAACAAATACAAAAGACCCCTGAATTGACCCAGAGAGACAGAGCTGGTAGTCTGGAGAGTCAAGGGCAGCCATATTTTACAAAGCAAAGTACCAAACAGAAGAGAGCTGGAGAGAGAGGCGTGGAGGAGGTGGGGGTGGGAGGGGGAATGAGAGAGAGAGAGAGAGAGAAACATTCAAAAATCTACAGAGGGGTCCCTGGAGGTATTCAGCTGAGTGCAGGTCACACATGCATGTGAGGAAATTACCTCCGGCCAGAGGGATTACCTGAAACGATTTCAGGGAAGGATCCTTGGAAATAATATAAGGCCAGGACTATAAGGTCACAAAGCGTGCTCAGCCCCCACCCCTGGGGACCCTGACGCTTCATGAGCTCCCGAGGACAGTAACGTCTTCCTGGGAGCGGTGGGACCCGCCGAGATAAAACCACGCACGCCGCGCGGCCCGCGGGGGGACCTGGCCAGCCAGCAGCGCGTCCTCGTCAGAAACTGCTTCCCTCCCCGCGCCCCCACACCCCTTGCTGCGACAGACCCCAGCGCCGACGCTCCTTCTGGCCGCAGCCCCCTGCACCCAGGTGCTCTGCATGAAAGGTCGTGAAACCCTGACCTGGCCTCGACCACCTTCCTCTCAGCGTCCCTAACAGGGACCAGTATGTGTTTCTACTAGAGAGAAAAGTGTGATTCATAGGATTTCAGGTAAAGTACTCAGAATACAGCACCTCAAGAGGAGTAAAGGCTGCTGGACCAGCCTAACAAAGCAAGCTCCAAAGCAAGCTGTGACAGAATCAAACCGTTTCCGAGGAACTGTGTCTAAAATGAAGCTCAAGGATATTGATAAGAATAAAAACTATATATTATCCACCAGATAAAGCATATAATGTCTAGCAGTGAATTAAAGTTAAATCCAACTTAAGCAAAAGTAAATAAAGATGAGAGCTGAAACCAAAGAAATAGAAAATAGAAAATGAATAGAGAAAATCAATGAAACCGCAAGCTGTTTCTTAGAGATGATGAATAAATTTTTAAAATCTCTGGCTCAATGATCATAAGAAAAAAACAGAGAAAACATAAATGACTATTGTTGAAATGAGAGAAGTAACATGACTACAGATTCCACAGGCATCAAAGGCTAATGAGGAAATACAGCGAGCTCTAGGCCAACACACTTGAAAACCAAGATGAAAAGTACACATTTGTTGAAAAGCACTAACAACTAACGTTTCTTGAAAAAGAAAGAAATAACTTGAGCAACAGAATATCCATTTGCAGAAATTGAACTTGTAGTTAAAAACCTTTGCACAAAGAAATCTCTCAACCTTGATCATTTACTGCCAAATTCTATTAAACATTTAAGGAAGATGGAATGCCAATGGTACACAAATTCTTTCCAAAATTGAAAAGGATGTTTTCTTTTTCTTCATTGCGTTATGGTCTCACAGGGTGTGCACATAGGTCACACTTAGAAAAATTTACACTGTAAATGCATGCAGTTTGTTTATGTCAATTATATCTCAATAATCTATTTTTAAAAGGTTTAAAAAATTATGTTCCCCATAAATTAGCAATGGATAATTTCCATAGGAAAATGTCCAGCATCTAGCAAGAAATACAAATAAAAGCAATATAGAAATACTGTTCTGTACCTTTCACCAATTTTGAAAATACTTTTAGATCAAATGAATGCTGACAAATTTGTGGTACGAGTATGTGGTACGAGTATGTTATGAAAAACAATATAAGATATATCAGCTGTCATAAATAGTTTAATATTCATTTATTCAATAAACTTTGCTTTTATCATATATTCTAAGAAAATGGTTTAACAGTTGAAAAAGCTGTCTGGACCAAGACATTTTGTTCATTATGCATAATTAAAAAAATAGAAACAATTCAAATACCAAACAATTGGGAGAGGTTTTATAAATCATTTTGCTGATACATTATGAAACTCTTTGTAAGTTAAAAAAAAAAGGAAATTATTGAACAAGTGAAAACACAGATGTGTGTTAAGATTACAACGATTTTAAATGTATGTTTATTGAATGAAACAATACCATCTGTTTGTAATATTTCAAAATAAAGTTTGTTATGGTAGGGGCAATTTGATGATTTAAAAATTGTTAAGGTCTCTGTTATATTTGTTTTAATAGGAAAAAGAGGCATACACTTGATCTGCTTCTTACAACATAGGCTTTCTCTTTTTAAAATTAGTAATTCTTCAAAATACCTTTCTATTAATGATGACTAATTTGCACTAATTAATCAATATTTTTTCCTCCTAATTTCATCAGGGACCTGAAGTACAGACTACAACCATAGAACAGTGTGAAGCTGTGAAGTAGAAGATAATCTCATTAAAATGACATTTATCAGCTGAGCTAAGTGGCCATGAATATGAATGCAACAGTGACACTGTGACTAAGAAAGTTTCTGCTGTGATGGTTGCGTTCTTCATTATGCACAAAAGCTTATGGAAAAAAAGTAACAAAAGTAATAATAATAAAAATCTTGTCACAGTTAAATAGCACAGAAATTTGCATCCAGCATCTTGATCCTACTTGGAACTGTTGATCCTTGAACGTATTTGCTTTCAATAGAATCTTGTTCGATTAAAAGTAAAATTGTGTGTCTTAAAATGCAGCTTTTTACGAAACCTCTTTCTCTCTTTGTTTTTCACAACTTCACAGCTTCTTCATCTGCATTCACAGCAGCTTCACTGAATAATTTGGAGGGAAATTTGGTGCTTCTAGAAATCACTAAACCATCCACTACCTCTGCATATTGCTGAAATTTTCTCTTTAACTGCATGAATGCTTATTTGTGCATGCTTCAAACCAGTTTGCACCGTAGGAAAAGTCACTCAGGAACCAATGTCATTTGCCCTTTTTATTTTTTCTCAATATTCCTTTTTTCAATTAATTGTTATTTTTAAGTATTGTTGGTGTACAATATTAGTTTCAGGTAGACAATACAGTTATGTGACATTTACTCGCATATACCTTACAATGTATTCACCACACTACGTCTAGTAATCATCTGTCACTCCGCAAACTTATCACAATTTTATTGACTATGATCTTCTTCATCCACTCCCCCGCTGTGGCAGCCATCAGTTTGATTTCTGTTTCTCTGAGTCTGTTTTTGTTTGGTTTTTCTGTGTATTCACTTCTTTTGTGTTTTTAGATTACACATATAAGTAAATCATATGGTAATTGTCTTTGTCTGACATTTCACTTAACACAGTTCCCTTCAGGTGGACTGACCAGATGTACCATTTTAAAAGGGACAGAAAAAAAAATGGTACTGTCCTGTTTAAAATGGTACATATGATCAGCCCAGTCTCACTGGGCTAAATTTAAGGTGTCAGTAGACTGAGCATATGTACTATTTTCAAGGGGACAGTACCCTTGTTTTCTGTCCCGTTTAAAATGGCTATGTCTAGTCAGCCTACCTCTAGGTCCATTCATGTTGTTTCACTTGCTTGTTTTATATTGACATCATTTCCCTACTTGCCAATCCCCTGTAACCTAATTTTCATTACAAAAACACACATTCAATTACTTTGGCCAGTCTTAAAGCAGCTTAACATGCTACACCATAAGGCAATATAAGTCCATGGATTCTTTTGTTGGCTTCATACAAGTTCTTAAAATTTCCCCATATGTAAATTTAGAAACGTCTATCAGTTACCTAATAAGGTGGCTATTAAATTAAATGAGAACATGTGTTTATAGTATTTAGCATGGTAAAATGTTTATTGTCATTATTAACTTCTGTAGATGAAAGATGAATTTCTAGGTAAACCAAACCTATCAGAGATAACCAGCTCTTTTTAAAACACTATCCTGTTGGAAATGGATTGCTTTTACATTTCATCATGAAATTTAAGTTTTGGTTGGTCATGAACATTATTAAAAATTTGTTAGAATTTAATGTTAAACAAAACAATTGCTTCCCGTGTTTGGGAGAAATTGACTTTTGATGAGAATGTAAGGATTCTAAAGAAACATGAACATTAATGTTTGTTTACTAATGTGTGACACAAAGTTATCATTCACAAATAATTATTAAACTGAACTGAGACCATGACTTAAGAAAACACATAACTTAAAAAACATTAATCAATTCCAATTTAAAATCAAAGATACAGTCTTTACTATAAATGGATCTAAGGAGGATCCTGACACATTTCTGAAAGACTTTGATGCCAAATATATTTCATAAAGCCATCCTCTTTAAAAGTTATGGGACAGGCATTCAAATAAAGACAAAAGATAATCAATAACATAAAATAGCAAGTGGTCTCATTAAAACAGAAATAGATACTCTTTGATAAAGCCAGGAATAATCTCAGCCCTCTAGTCCAATTCCCTCATTATACAAATAAATTAGAGTTCAGAGAAGTCAAGTGACTTTCACAAGGTTACATAGTCCACAGCAGGCATAACCAATACTAGTCTCTTAATTTCTAGTGCTGTACCTGTTCATCTTCCATATCAGCTTTATGTGATAAGAGGAGACACAATATGGGGCATGCTATAAAATGTCGTTTATACTATGATCAAGGCTAAATGTTTGCTATAAGCCAAAGGTTTGTTTTTCCTTTTTTCATTAGTTAGTAAATCAGTTATATTCATAGGTAGCCAATGACAAATTAAAATATCTCATGTATTACTTATTGACTGCCATTATTCTTTTATTTCAAGCCTAATTAACCAAAACTTACATGTGAGTATAATTGTGATGAAAGAATAATACTTTAAGTACTTATTCTTTTTAAGCTTATTCTTTTAGACCAAACAACTAATTAATTTATTTATTCATCTTCCGTGCTTTGGTCAATAGTTAGCATTAGGTCTTATATTTATATTATATATGAAAGTATGGGCAAAATTCAATCTTATTTAATTAGGAAACATTTACTTAATTCTTTACTACAAAGACGTCTGTACAGACTGAAAAACTCAGAACATTAATCCAATTGTCTTTTCTTTTAGTGCTAGAAGAGACATTGGAGATTATTGCATTCCAGCGTCTTAATTTATTAAGGAGCAAGATGTGACCCAGAGATTATTCATAGATGTAGCATTATGGTGACAAGAACAGAAACACAAATTTTAGGTCTTCCTTACTCTTTCCAGAGATGGTTCAGTATATTTTAATACATGTATCTGAAAATTTAAAGCTCCAGGATTGGGTTCTGAAGTTGATAACTGCATAACTATATAACTTGAATAATTTTACCAATAATGTTTTCAAAAAAAAAAATATCTTAATCTAATGTGACAAGATGTAATAAATAAAATAGGACCTTAGACACTTGCAGTGCAGCTTATCTCAGTTTCCCACCTTTACGTTTACCAAACTTGCTAACATGTATCACAAGCCGGATCCCATCCTAGAGAAAAAGCAAGAACAAGTGTGATAATTGATATAAAACAAGAAATGATAATAAAAATGTGAGGATAAGTGGGAAAAATTCTTTTAAGAATAAGTTTGATATGTAAAAAATAAAAGTGCCATTTTTTAAAAAGGAATAAATATATTATGAAGGTAGATGGTTACAACACATTAAAGAGAAACTCAAGGAGCATAATTTGCTGGAAACAAAAAGCAAAGAAAAATGTAACCACAGACAGAGAGAGAGAATCTTTTTTCATGCTTGTGATTAGCCTGGAGGTTCTGGTGGGACAGAGAAATGAGGATAAAAAGACATCTTTAATAAAAGATAAGGA